>APFE031236273.1:0-11249 GCA_000404065.3 Pinus taeda | reverse complement strand
TGTATGAGTCAAGGCCTCGCGCTGTCATTATTTCTTTGAATAATTCATTATACAGGATACCGGAGGTAGCCCCACCTACCGCCACATCTTTGATCACTGCTAAGAAAGGCAGCAAGCTCATATCACAGACCAGGAAATTCATCTGTATGGTTCACTCCCAAAGTAAGGGGAAGATCGTTGCTACATCCATGACCACCGCAAAGGGTTCCTCCACACAGCCTGAGATGCGTTTCTTGAAATTCTATGAAGATTCTTTTCAAGAAGTCATCTATCCACGTAGGGGAAAAATTGGAAACCAAGTCATCTATCCGCGTCGTCACAAATTTGGAATGTTCAACCTTCAAATACGGAATCTTTGATAGTCGGTAAGTAATCCCGGCGCAAGCCCCTTGTGGTCTTCTGCTTTTGTTGTCCACGCATTCAATATAATTGACGGTATTTATTTCTTTACCTTCAATAACAACTTCATCTATTTCCAGGTCATCCCTCGTGTATTTCAAAAAACTTGTGATGCTTAAAGTAAGGGATCAACGTATATAACGAAAAAGCATGAGATGCTTTTTTTGAAATTCTCGTGCAAAACAGTCGCGTAAAACATTGGGATTGTTTTCAAGAGAGCGGATCAACGTTATGAGATGTTTTTCTTGAAATTCTCGTGTAAAGCAGTTGGGTAAAACTTTGAGATTCTTTTCAAGAAATTCTCTTCACATTTAGAGTAAATTTGGAATGTTACTCAAATTTGGAATGTGCTTGAATTTCTTTCATATTTGGTAAATGGTAAATAGTATGTATTTTATGAAATAATCTTGACACACGACCTAATGCTTTTGGACTGTGGTTCAATTTCAATTTGACTTTAAAGTGGAATTTTTAATACTTTGTAATTACATTATTTTATCTAAGAATTTTGACGAGAGTGAACTTGGAATGTGCGAGGTCTAAGCATAGATCTTTCATCTCCACAGATGCACAATTACTATTAGTTCACTAATGGGGAACCTCAGGGACCTAGCTTACATTGTGGTAGGATATATTTGATCGCCAAGGATGCACAACTACTATCTGTTCACTAATGAGGGACCTCAGGGACCTAGCTTACATCGTGACAAGCTACTCATGAGATTCACTAGTGCTAGAAAAAAATCATAGTGTATTCATATTCTAGGAGGCCCCTACAATTGCACAGAATTTGAGTAAACCTGTTGCTTCAATATAACTTTTGCTTCAATATAACTTCAATGTAACACGAACTTTGTAAAATTTCAAATAATTTCAATAAAAACCTTTCACTAGTATAATATTAAGTGGGATTTACAAGAAACAAAAACTAGTAAGTCTGTGAAGTTGTGTATAAATTGAGTCGAAAATATTTATTTCAATATAATATTGAGTAGCATTCACAAGAGATAGGAACAAGTAATTTGTATTCATATTCTCTAGCTGCAAGTGTATAGGGCTAAGAACTATGTTAATTTGTCTTTCTCGCTTATAATGTGTATGATTCAATCTTATTGGAGATTGAAAGAACTATAAGTTATGCTAACCAAAGTATAACATAGATTAGTTAAATTGTAACATGTGAAAGCTTGTAGAAACATTGAAAATTAAATTTTTCTCTTTCAAATTTGATGAGATATCCAATGTAGTTAATTAAAAGAAAATGAGAGGTATGTTCTTGGACAACAGACAAGCATATTGACTAGATCATGAACTAAGATCATGTAACACATTTTATGATTAATGTAAGAATGTTTAGTTTTTTCTCAGGGAAAAAATAAAAAATAAAAAGTTTCATATAGTTTCAAGAATTATGTTTGCATTTTTTTAGTACTAGAGAATTTAATATGATGTTGTTTATTAATTAGGTGAACAAAGTATCCCTATAATACAACCTCTAATAATTATAATATGTGTCATGATACATTCAAATAAGTTAACATTATCTGGAACACATTTATTAAGGTAGTTATGTTAGTTAACTAATATAAGTTAAAATTTGTAAGTATCGATAAGAGTAAACCATTAATATTATTACTCATAGTAAGAATTAATGGTAGTTATCATCATGAAAAAACTGATATAACCAAAAAAAATTATAGTGTAATTAAATTATGTTAGCAAAATTATTTAAAATTTAAATTATTAGAATATATTAAAAAATATTTCTATCTAATAAATTAAATTTCTAATATAGTATTACAATATACTAAAAGGAAATAAAGATGTATTACAACAAATTACAATGTAGTTGAAGAAATTGAAGTTAGATCTTGAATCATATTAAATAATTTCTTAAATTCAAAAATTTTAATGTAGCGATAATTTTAATATGGTCAATAATAGAAATAATAAATTACAGATTATTGTAAAAATAATAGAATGATTTCCATGTATTGATCCACTCTTTATTGTACAAATATAAATGAGTAGTTGTTAGTTTCCACAACTAGCAAAACCACATTATTAAATGTGGTTGATATACACAGTAAGTTACAACTTAATATATACTATATTATAAACATATAATAATATTATAAGCTCACAAAGGATTATAAAATGCAACATATTATTCATGTTATAAACCCAATGGGTTATAAGGCACAACCAAATTAATAAATATGGTTAATACACACTGGTAAGCTATACCAATCACATACATAAACATATTAGTAAATGTAGTTGAAATATCCCAATAGGCATTAACTATAAATATTTAACATCCATATTAATATTGATAATGGTAGATAGATATAAAAAGTACTATTTTAAAAATAATAATTGTATTATATTATATTATTAAAAATAATTGCTATTATTATTATTTATTTTTAAAAATAATTGTTATTATTATTATTTATTTTTTAAAACCTATCATTATTATAAATCCAAGGTACTCATATTATTAACTCTTTGTATTATGAATCCTAATGACTAATATTATAAATCCTAGGGATTTTTAAAAACAAGGGATTATAAACACTAATGATTATATTGTTAATAAAGGGATCAATAATATAAAACAAATAGATTGATACTATAAACCCAATGGATCAGTAAACCCGAAAGATGAACAATATATACCCAAGGAATTATTCTTAATAATTTATTTATATATTATATATAAGTTTAGTATATAAATATTATATATATATAAATAAATATATTTAATCACTACAATAATAAAATGTAAAACTAAACATAATAAACACTTATAAATATATATATTTCAAAAGAATAAAACATTATAGACTACTAATTTTGCTATCATATACTTCTAGACTGTGTTATTTATAATAAAATATTTGATGCACATTAATGGTAGAATACAAATATAACAAAGAAAAACATATGTGGAGACATATTTTGAATAATAAAAATTATTTCCAATAAGTCATTAAAACCAAATATTGATGTTGGTATAGAAAACTATCGACTTAAATAAAACATAATAATAATTATCTAATAAATTCTTAAACCAAAACCTCTTAATAATCACTCTTGTTGGTTCTGTATTCATGTTTTCCTCCTCTCTCTCCCCACCTATCATAACATCCCCCTCTCCCTCACCCTTTCCTCCTCTCTCACCAATCTCCCATCCGTTCACTCTCCCTCCCATCACTCCCACCCACCCCTTCTCTCTCTACATCCCTCCCTCTCTCTCTCCCTCTCCCTCTCTCTCCCCATATTTCCCTCATTGTCTCTCCCTCCCTTCCTCTCTCCTTCTCCCTCTCCCTCCCTCCTCCTCCCTTGCCCCTCCCCTTCTCCCTCTCTCTCTACCTCTCCTTCTCGCACTCTCTGCCCCTCCTACTATCCCTCTTCCACTTTCTCTCCCTATCCCCCTCTCACTCTCTCTCTACCTCTCCCCCTCCCCCTCTTTGTTCCTCTCCCCCTCTCTCCCCCCACATATCTCTACCCCCCCCCTCTCCCTCACCGTATCCTCCTATCTCCCCAAATCTCCCACCCCTTCTCTCTCCGCTTCCCTACCTCTCTCTCTCTCTATCTCTCCCGCTATCTACCTATCTCCCCCTCTCCCTCTCTCTCTCTCTCTATCTCTCCCTTCCCTCCCCCCTCTTTCTGTCTCTCTCTCTCTTCCCATCTCCTTGACCCTATCCTCCTCTCTCCCCCATCTCTCCCTCCTCCTCTCTCTCTCCCTCCCTCCCTTCCCTACCACCCCTTCTCTCTCGTCCTCCCTCCCAATCTCTTTCTCCCTCTCTCTCCTCATACCTCCCCCTTTGTCTCTCCCTCTCTTCCTATATCCCTTTCCCCCTCCATGTCTCTCCCCCCACATATCACTACCTCCCCCTCTCCCTCTCCCAATCCTCCTCTCACCCCCATAGCCCACTCCTTTTCTCCCCCTCCCATCACTCCACCTACCACCCCTTTTTTCTCTCTCCCTCTCCCTCTCTCTATCTCTCTGACTATCTCCCTATCTCCCCCTCTCCATCTCCCTTTCTCTCTCTCTCTCCCTTCCCCTCTCTCTGACCCTATCCTCGTCTCTCCCCCATCTCTCTCTCCTCCTCTCCCTCTCCTCGTCTCTCCTCCATGTCCCTCTCCTCCTCTCTCTCTCTCCTTAGCTCTCTTCCCTCCCACCACTTCTATCTCCTCGTCCCTCCCCATCTCTGTCTCCCTCTATCTCCCCATCCCTCCCCTTTTATCTCTCCCTCCCTTCCTCTCTCCGTATTCCTATCTCTCCCTCTCCTCCTCCATTTCCCCTGCCCCTCTCCCACCCTCTTCCGCTCCCACTATCCCTCCTCCACTCTCTCTTCCTTTCCCCCTCTCCCACACTCTTCCCCTCCCACTATCCCTCCTCCACTCTCTCTTCCTTTCCCCCTCTCACTCTCTCTCTCCCTCTCCCCCTCCCCCTCTTTGTTCCCCTCCCCCTATCTCCCCCCACCTATCTCTACCTCCCCCTCTCCCTCACCCTATCTTCCTCTCTCCCTGCCTCCCTACCTCTCTCTCTCGCTCTTGCCTCTCTCTCTCTATCTCTCCCACTATCTCCCTATCTTCATCTCTCTCTCTCTCTCTCTCTCTCTCTCTCTCTCTCTATCTATCTATCTATCACCCCGTCCCTTCCCCTCTCTCTGTCTCACTCTCTCTCTCTCTCCCCCTCCCCTCGTCTCTCTCTCTTTCTCCCCCTACTACCACACCCCCACTGCCTCTCTCTCTATCCCCCTCCTACCACACCCCCACTCCATGTCTCGCTCCCTCCCCCTCTCTCTCTCACGCTCCTTACTATCGTTATTAATCTCACTCTCATTATGGCCATCATATCATCAAACAAACTAATTTATGATGTCATTTAACAAACAAAAAAATAATCATGGGTATCTTAATCTTGTCATTTAACATATATAATCCACATCATGTAGCAAACAAAAAGATCTTATGAATTGGAAATGAATAACTGTGATATTATTTAAGAAAGAAAATATTATATCCTCTAAGAAATAATAAAACAACTACATACATAATTTTATACAAATTGGGCTTGCAAAAAATATCTATACATATTATCTAATTAGCAAAAACACAACCATCATATCACATAAACAGATAAAAAATGCTTTCAGTTAAAAAAATGCTTTTTAAGCCTCTTTTCACATTTAAATAAACAAACACATACATTTGGCATGTCTTATAAAAATGAAACAATTCTACTCATAAATAAATTATTTTATATCATCCTACTTGAAGCAATAAATAATTTAATATAATTTAATATTGAATATGTTAAATATTTACTTTAACCTAATGGAAATCTTCCCTAAAAATAGAAGTGAAGTAAAACCTAGGATATTTAAAATCTTATGGAAGAAGAGGCACTGGATCTTTTTAAGAAAGCAGTGGATGATGATAGTGAGAAGCAACTACTTCGTATCCACTTGAAGAAGATAGTCAAGATATGTGGAGTCCTCCAGAAAATTCATGCCAACTTCTACTTTCCCAAACATCTAAATTGATCAAATTTTCAAAAATACAAATATTTCATTAATTGTAAAATTTAAGAAAATATTTTTAATACACTCTATGATATGGATATAATAAACAGAAACATATTTTAAAAATAAAATTTATTTTAAATCAATCATTAAAATACAATAGTGACCAAATAAAATAAAAGAGAGCAATAATTATCTAATAAATTCATAAATTGAAACATGTTAATAATAAATTGCATTGGTTCTATATGCATGCAACTTATCTTACATGTGCGAGAGAATAAATAGATATAATTTTAAAATCCTATTTATATTCCATTGGATTCTCAATGTTTTATATCGGGTTTTAATTTCGTTCTATAGTTGTTATCTTTCAGGAAAGCATTTGAGAAAGACTTTGATCCCCGCCCTCTGTTTCTCGAGGATTGGATTGGAAATATGCCAAAATGCTTAGGACGGAAGGATTTTTTAAATTTCCCACTACAAGATTTCCATGAAGAATACTCAGACACTAGATTTGACAAATAAGACTCAAACACCTTGAAGCTTTTCCCATATATTGTGGGAGAAGGAGCAAGAAAGGCATTATGACAAAGAACATTGCTAGGAGGACTTTCATCACGATAAGCGGCATCAACACAAATATCATAGGCACAGGAACCTATTTAGGGAGTTTCATCTTAAACAAGATTCCTCTATCCCTAAACCATAAATGGAGAAAGAACCTAGGAGTTTTGAAAATGTGGTAAGAAAGAAAAAATTTGGTAGAAAACCCTCCTTGGATGTTTATTGCATTGGAAAAAATCATGTAATTGGTATGAAATGTTATCTAAGAACATGGTGGAAACCTTAAACAAGGTTACCAATAATCCTAAGGAGTAATCCCACCAGTGATAAGAAACATGGGAAAGAATGATATATAATCAAGTGAAGAAACAACAATAGTGGAGACTACAAATACATATAAATGGATTAAGAAATTAGAGACCTAACACACTTAGAGGAAGGTGAATATATGGAGCTTGGAAAGCTTGATGTGTAGTATTTAGCAGTATAATGGGACGGAAAGGAGACTCACTCAATATTGAATCAATAAATTCAAGTTTTGACAAATGCCTTGATAAAAAAAGGATAATTTTAGCAATGAAAAATACCATGTAAGCATCACTAGTCAATTTATTTAGCAATTAAAACTAAAACCCTCAAATAATGATAAAAATATGAAAATAAAATAAAAGGTTGAAGAAAGGAGATGTAAGAAACTTCTACAAGAGTTTAGAGAAATGCTAGTCGATTTAGGGTTTAGGGTTTTAAGTCTAGGTTTTAGGGTTTAGAGTTTATAGTTGAGGGATTATAACACTTTACTAAATGCTTTTAATAAACATTTAAATAAAAGTTACAACACACATTTTAAAATTTTAGAAAATGCTTGGGGATTAGGGTTTACAGTTTAGGGTTTAAGGTTAGGTGTTTATTGTTTAGAGTATAGGGTTTAGGGTTTATGGCAGTTTAGTAAATGTTTTTAGTAAACACTTAAATAAAAGTTACAAACATTTTTAAAATTTTTATAAAATGTTTAGTGTTTAGGGTTTAAGGTTTAGGATTTAAGGTTTGAGGTTTAGGGTGTAGGGTTTAGGGTTAAGCGTTTGTAGTTTAGGCTTTAGGGATTGGGGTTTATGGTTCAAGGTTTATAACACTTTATAAAATGATTATGGTTTAAGTTTTAAGATTTTCAACTTAGGGTTTAGGGTTCTCAGTTTAGGGTTTATAACACCTTAGAAATTGTTTTTGTAAACACTTGAATAAAATTTACAATACACTCTTTAAAATGTTCTAAAATTCATAGGGTTTAGTGTTTAGGATTTAGGGTTTAGGGTTTATGATTTAGGTTTTTGGGTTTAGGGTTAAGGGTTTAGGGTTTAAGGTTTACGGTGTAGCGATGAACCGCCCCACATTAAGTGGGTTTCCTCTGCTACATCTTACATGTAATGCATTCATCGTGTTGAGCCTCGAGTAGTTATGAATAAAAACAAATGAAAGAAAATAGGTTTAGGGAGAAGGGTGGAAAAACAAAGGTTGGGGTATGTGTGTACCACACTTTTCTCCCTCCTACACTCACATACCCAAGTTTGGTGTTCCCTAATTATAGATACTCATAAAATTCTTAGGGTTTATGGCTTAGGATATAGGATTTGGGGTTTAGGGCTTAGGGTTTAGGATTTATAACATTTTACTAAATTCCTTTAATAAGCACTTGAATAAAAGTTACAAAATGTTTCTAAAGAGTTATAAAATTCTTAGGCTTTAGCATTTAGGGTTTAGGGTTTATAACACTTTATTAAATGTTTTTAATATATACTTAAATAAAAGTTACAAAAAACTCTTTAAAATTTTATAAATTAATTAGGGTCTACGGTTTAGGGCTTTGGTTTAAGGGATTAGGGTTTCAGGTTTAGTGTTTAGGGTTTAGGGTTTCATGTCTACAGTTTGAGGTTTAGGGTTTAACACTTAGGGTTTAAGCTTTATTATGTAGGGTTTAGGGTTTACAAGACTATAGTAAATGCTTTTAATAAACACTTAAATAAAATTTTCAAACTACTTTTTAAAATGTTATAAAAAGATTAGGGTTTAAGGTTTGTGATTTAAGGTTTAGGGTTTAGGGTTTATGGTTTAAGTTTTGGATTTTTGGGTTTAGGTTTAGGGTTTAGTTTTTAGGGTCTACAACATGTTGGTAAATTCTTTTAATAAACACTTAAATAAAAGTTACAAAATAATTTTTGAAATTTTATAAAATGGTTAGGGTCTATGGTTTGCGGTTAAGGTTTAGGATTTGGGCTTTGGGGTTTAGGGTTTAGGGTTTAGGTTTTGGGGTTTAGGGTTTATGTTTTTGTGTTAGGGTTTAGGGTTTTGAATTTATGGTTTAGGGTTTGTAACACTTTAGTAAATTGTTCTAGTAAACACTTAAATAAAAGTTACAAAATTATTCTTAAACTATCATAAAATTCTTATGGTTTATGGTTTACCGTTTAGGGCTTGGGGTTTACGGTTCAATGTTTTGGTTTTTGGGTTTTGGTTTTAGGGTATATGGTTTAAGGTTTATAACAATTTATTAAATTATTTTAACAAAAACCTAAATAAAAGTTACAAAATGCTTTTATAAATGTTCTAAAATTCCTATGGTTTAGGGTTTATGGTTTATTTTTTAGGGTTTAGTGTTTAGGGTATAGGGTTTGGGGTTTATAGTTTAACGATTAGGCTTTATAAAAATTTATTAAGAGCTTCCCCTTCTCTCCCCCTCCCATCACTCCCCCTACCAACCGTTCTCTCTCTGCCTTCCCTCCCTCTCCCTCTCTCTGTCTCTCCCACTATCTCCCTATCTCCACCCCTCCCTCACCCTTCCTTTCTCTCTCTCACTCTCTCCCCCCATATCCCTCTCGTCATCTCCATCCTTTTCTCTCTCTCTCTCCATATATCCCTTCCCTCCCACCCCTTCTCTCTCACCCACCTCCCGGTCTCTCTGTCCCTCTCTCTCCCCATTCCCCCCTTTCTCTCTCCCTCCCCCTCTCTCCCGCTTTCCCTCTCTCTCTACCTCTCCCTCCCCCACTCTATTCCATTCCCCCTATCCCTCTTCTTCTCTTTGTCTCCCTCTCTCTCCCCATCTCAGTCTCTGTCCCTCTCCCCCTTCCACTCTCTGCTCCCATCCCTGTATCTCCCCCAACCTATCTTTACCTCCCGCTCTCCCTCACCCTATCCTCCTCTCTCCGACATCTGCCACCCCTTCTCTCCCCCTCCCATCACTCCTCCTACCAACCCTTCTCTCTCCACCTCCCTCCCTCCCTCTCTCTCCCTCTCCCTCTATGTCCCCATACCTCCCCCTTTGTCTCTCCCTCCATTCCTCTCTCCTTTCTCCTTTCCTCCTCTCACTCCTCCCTACCTTCCCCCTCTCCCTCTCCCTCTTATCTCTCCCTTTTCCACTCGCTTCCCCTCTTCCTATCCCTCTTTTTCTCTCTCTCCCTCTCCCCCTCTCTCTCACTCTCTCCTTCTCCCCCTCCCCCTCTTTGTTCCCCTCTGCCTCTCTCCGCCCACCTATCTATACCTCCCCCTCTCCCTCACCCTTTCATCCTCTCCTTCCTATCTCCCACGCCTTCTCCCCCCCTCCCATTGCTCCCCCTACCACCCCTTCTCTCTCTGCATCCCTCCCTCTCTCTCTGCCTCCCTTCCTCTCTCTCTTTGCCTCCCTTCCTCTCTCCTTCTCCCTCTCCCTCCGTCTCTTCGCACCTTGCTCCCCTGCCTCTCCCTCTCTCTCTACCTCTCCCTCTCCAACTCTCTCTCCCTCTCCCACTCTCACTCTCTCTCTCCCTCTCCCTCTCCACCTCTTTGTTCCCCTCCCACTCTCTCACCCAACATATATCTACCTCCCTCTCTCTCTCAACCTATCCTCCTCTCTCCTTGAATCTCCCAGCTCTTCTCTCCCACTCCCATCACTCCTCCTACCACCCCTTCTCTCCCCACCTCCCTACCTCTCTCTCCCCCACTCCCACTCTCTATATCTCTCCCAATATCTCCCTATCCCCCCCTCTCCCTTTCTCTCTCCCTCTCCCTCTCCCTCTCTCTCCCCCCTTTCCTGCCTCTCAGTCTCTCTCTCCCTTCCCCCCTCTTTCTCTCCCCCTTCCCCTCTTCCTGATCCTATCCTCCTGTCTCTCTTGCTCTATTTCCCTTCCCTACCACACCTTCTCTCTTCCCATCACTCTCTTCCCCTATCCCCATCCCCCCCCCCTTTGTCTCTACCTCCATTCCTCTCTCCCTCTCCCTCTCCCTCACTCTCCCACTCCCTTGTCCATCCAACTCTGCCTCCCTCTCTACCTCTCCCTCTCCCACTATCTTCCCCTCCCCCTATCCCCCTTCTGCTCTCTCTCCCTCTCCCCCTCTCACTCTCTCTCTCCCTCTCCCCCTCACCTCTTTTTTCCCCTCCCTTTCTCTCCCCCCACTTATCTATACCTCCCCCTCTCCTTCACCCTATCCTCCTCTAACCCACATCACCCACTCCTTCTCTTCCTACCATCACTCCCCTCCAACCCCTTCTCTCTCAGCCTCGCTCCCTCTCTCTTTACCCCTCTCCCTACCCCTCTACCCTCATCTATCTCTCTCTCTCCCCTCTCCCACACTCTATCCTCCTCTCTCCCCCATATCCCCCCCCTTCTCTCCCCCTCCCATCACTCCCACTACCACCACTTCTTTATCTCCGTCCCTCCCTCTCTCTCTCTCCCTTTCCATCTGTCTCCCCATCTCTCCATTTTTGTATCTCCCTCC
>APFE031236266.1:0-20015 GCA_000404065.3 Pinus taeda | reverse complement strand
AGATCGGGGATAGTGTGCCTGGAAAATGCGGAAAGAAAGGAACACCTAAAAGAAAGACTGTAGATCTCGAAGGAAAAGAAGGAGATTACAGCAAGGAAAACAATCATGAAGCCAAAATGTGGACAGGTGAGGTGTTACAAGATGCTTTGATTCTTTCTTTCAAAAATATTACTGATTCCTGGGTGGTAGATTCAGGGCCTCATTCCATGCCACACCAGATAAGAAATACTTTCATGACTATGTTCAAGGAGATTTTGGACAAGTTCGTTTGGGTGATGATAAACCCTGTAAAATTGTTGGAATGGGTAAGGTTCTTGTAAAACAGCAGAATGGAAACCAATGGCTACTAAAGGAGGTAAGGCATGTTCCAGATCTAAAGAAAAATCTGATTTCAACAGGGCAGTTAGGCGGTGAAGGTTGTGTGACAACATTCATAGATAAAGCTTGGAAGGTCACCAAATGAGCCCTGGTAATAGCAAAAGGTGAAAAGGTTGGTACATTGTATTTATGCAATGGTATTTCTAACTCTGTTAATGCTTTAAATTCCAAAGCAGCAGATGCAACATATGCATCAAGCTGGACACATGAGTGAAAAAGGAGATGAGTCTTCACTCAAGAATTTATTGCCGGGTTTGAAGAATGCTTGATTTGGACTTCTGTGAGATTCATTTATGGAAAACAGAAGAAGTCAATTTTCTCAAGGTTGGAAAGAAAGAAGAAGAAAAATTAGAGCCTTGTGCATACAGATGTAATGGGACTGCTCAGGTATCATCTCTCGGTGCTCTCATATATGTTACTTTATTGATGATTGCAACTAGAAAAAAAATTGGATTATTGTCATTAAGATAAATCTGATATTGATACGTTCAAGAATGGAAAGCTTTGGTAGATTGAGACCAGGAACAGAAATGATAGTTCTTAGACAGACAATGAGAGTAATATTGCAGCAAAGACGTTGATAGGTACTTCAGACATGGAATCACAGAGAGAAGACGAGTTCTAAAGAACACCACAAGAAAATGGTGTGTCAGAAAGGATGAACAGGACAATCATGGAGCGTGCAAGGGGCATGAGATTGCATGCAGGATTGCCTTTACAGTTTTGGGCAGATGCTGTAGATACTGCTGTTTATCTAATAAACAGAGGGCCTTCAAGTTCCTTGGATGGTGGTGTTCCAGAGGAAGCATGGACAGGTAAAAAGGTAAACTACTCTATTTTAAAGCCTTTGGTTGTGAGGCCTTTGTTCATATTGATAAAGAAAATAGAACAAAGCTTGAAGCAAAGTCAAAGAAATGTACCTTTATTGGATATGGTGTTAATGATTTTGGTTATCGCTTATATGATTATGAAAATCACAAAATCATTAGGAGCAGAGATGTAATATCAATGAAAAGGTCTTGTATAAGAATTAGTTGCAGGAAAAGAAATAGGAAAAAGAAAACAAGGAATACATAGTTCTTGATGAGATCACTGAAAAAGTAAAGGTGCTTGAAAATAATAATAATCAACAACCACAATAACACCAACTACCACAACAACAACAGGCACCCCAAACACCTGAAAGTGGTGTTAGAAGATCTACTAGGATAAGTATACCCCCTGAACGATACTCTCCTTCATTATATTATGTATTGTTGACTGGTTTTGGTGAACTCGAATGTTATGAAGAAGTAATGCAGGTTGAAAGTAGGAAGAAGTGGGAGCTAGAAATGGAATAAGAGATGGACTCCTTAATGCATAACCAGACTTGGGACTTAGTCAGGTTTCCTGCAGGAAAAACTACATTAAAGAATAAAGGGGTTTATAGGCTGAAGGAAGAAGATGGAGGAAAACAAAGGTACAAGGCCAGACTTGTGGTGAAGGGGTTTGCACAGAAGAAAGGTATTGATTTTGATGAAATATTTTCTCCTGTTGTTAAAATGACTTCAATCAGAACTATTTTAAGTCTAGTAGTAGTTGAAGATTTTCATCTTGAGCAGTTAGATGTAAAGGCAACCTTTCTCCATGGATGTAGCAGCCACAAGGATATGAGGTGAAAGGGAAGGAGAAACTAGTGTGCAGGTTGAAGAAGAGCTTGTATGGGTTAAAACAGGCCCCAAGGCAGTGGTATCTAAAATTTGACAAGTTTATGTCTGAAAAAGGTTATACTAGATGTCACTCTGATCATTGTGTTTATTTGAAAAAGCAAAATGATGGAAGCTATATTATATTGTTCTTATATGTAGATGACATGCTTGTTGCAGGGTCTAACATGTAGGAAATAAATGTGCTCAAAAGAAAATTGGGAAATTCATTTGCAATGAAGGATTTGGGAGTTACAAAACAAATCCTTGGTATGAGAATAACTAGAGACAGGAAAAATCGCAAATTAACATTGTCTCAGAATGAGTACATACAAAAGGTGTTGAAAATATTTAATACGCACAATGCAAAACCAGTTAGTACACCTTTTACTAGCCATTTCAAACTTAGTAAGGAAATGTGCCCAAAGACCCAAGAAGACATGGATGATATGTCTAAAGTTCCATATGCATCAGCAGTTGGAAGCTTAATGTATGCAATAGTCTGCACAAGGCCTGATATTGTACATGCAGTGGGAGTTGTAAAAAAGCACATGGACAATCCAGGAAAGGAGCATTGGATGGCAATGAAATGGATTCTCAGATATTTGAAAGGTACCACAAATCAAGCATTATGCTTTGGTGGTTCAAACATTTCTCTACAGGGATATGTTGATGCAGATATGGTAGGTGATAGAGATAACAGGAGGAGCACTACAGGATATGTATTTACTGTAAGTGGAACAGCTATCAGTTGGGTTTCAAAAATCCAAAGTGTTGTTGCACTTTCAACAACAGAAGCAGAGTATGTTGCTGCTACAGAGGCTAGTAAAGAAATGATTTGGTTATAAAGGCTTAGGTGAATTGCGTAAGAAGAATGACATGGGCACGTTATACAGTGATAGCCAAAGTGCCATTCATATTGCAAAGAACTCAACATTCATTCTAGGACTAAACACATATAGCTCAAGTACCATTTCATACAATCAATGTTGGAAGATGGAGAGTTGAAGCTAGAAAAGATACACACTAGCTAGAATCCTGCAGATATGCTAACAAACGTTGTAACCAGGGAGAAACTGAGAATATGCTCAGTTTCAATTGGTCTTCAAGGATGACGATGAAGATGAGAAATAACCAGGTCCAAAGAGGATTCATTTTCCAGCAAATGAAGCAGCGATGGAGTTGCTACAATTATTCTCCAAGTGGGAGATTGTTGGGTGTGGAGCATGATTATTTAGAGGTCTTTGTTTTAGTTGGATGTATGCCCCAGGAAGTTTGTACACCCCTCCACGCGAGGGGGTGCGGGGGGACTTTTCCCCCCACGGGGTTCCGAGGGGGGGTGATCCCCTGGATGGGGGGTTTGAGGGCTAGCTGTCCCTCGGCGAGGGTTTTGGGGGCAACACCCCGAAAGCTAAAAACAAATGTAAAATTGCCTTGTAAAAGTATAGTAATTTCTAGTCAATCTGGGCCGTTCATTAGGCAGATGATCTGATGGTTGAACTTATGCTTAGTTTAGGGTTTTTTGCCCTAGAAGACAACCCCTCTCTTTGTATGAGGCCATCGTATTGAGGATGTGTAATAGATGTATATTCTCTAAGCGAGAAACAAAGAGGTGAGACTGTGAGAGAAAACAGAGGATATTACAACGGATCTGCTGTAGGTTGTATCTCTTCATTTTGCTGGATAATAGAAAGGAAGGACTGGCTATTCGGGGTGGACATAGCCCAAACTGGGTGAACCACATATATCTATGTCTCTTTGGTTTTATGTGTTTATATTTATGCAATATTCTATGTGTTCCATTGCTCTGTAATATATAATTTTCTAACAGTGTGTATATGCGACTTCACCAAGGCAAACCAACGTATATATATGAAAATAATAACTTATAACTTCATAACTATTCTAAACTTCATATATACTGAGATCATAGCATATAAAGGATAAACCATGCATTAACAATAAAATCTAGACTATCCATTATCAGATCATACAATGAGAAGTCATTTCAGGTCTCATGATCCCGATCCAACATTGTATCCAAGGGTGCAGAAGATATTTCAAATCTATATCATAACCATAGCCCTTACAACCAAAAATATACTTTAGATAAAAGTATTCATGAAAAAACCCTTGCATTTGCACTCCTAGCCCTTTGATCTTCTCCTCCTTATATACTTAGAGCCTTTTTGTTTTTAATACCTCAGACCAAAACAACACTTAGAACTTGTGGTATTCTTAGATGGGACCAAGTAACCATTACTCCTCTCAATATTGTGGATTAATACTATGGTATGGACCCTTGGTATTATTTAAACTTAATTTTCCATTCCATATGCGATTTTCCTTCTGTGAAAGTGCATGCATACATATACACTTCTTTTGTTCTGTGAACTTGCTTGTATACGCTACTTAGACTAGGTGAAACAACGTATACAACTTAAATCATTCTTTTTATTCAATTGCTTGATTATGATCTATAATCCTTTGTTCCATCATCCTTTTCTTTTATGCCATTTCTCTGTTACCTTTGAATTGACTTGTTATTGACCTGTTACAATGTGAGTTTCCCTTTATCAATTCTAAACTAACCTGTGTGTGGGTTTCCATCAAGGAAAACACATGTACCATTATGCCAACACATCACGTGTACTTGTTATTATGTTGATTATATGGTAGATTTGTCATGGTTCTTATTCTGGTTATATGCTGGTTACAAGCATGGTTCTATAATTTTGGCTCTTGTCCATGATTTGACATGCTAATGATTTATTCATGAATGCATGGGCTAACAAATGTTATTGAAGATATTAAGAGAGGGGAGTATACTTTATTCGTGACTCTCAAACGAGGCTCAAATTCTTAATATCATATACGCATTCATGACCTGTAACTCACATGTTCACCATATGTTTGATGAAACGACTGTCATGGGTAGGATTGGTTAGGTCAAGTTCTAGTTCAAGTTTTGTATGAATAGATTTTTCATTATGAGAAGTTGGCAGTTTTGGGTAGTGGTTTGGAGGTAGCCTAGAAAGGTGGCTCAAATTTTGGGACGAAACCCTCTAAACTGGATATTTTTTGCTATAACTGTAGGAAGGAGGCTTGTGCATGTGGTTGGAGGGCTATAATCACACCCTAGCCTTGTCATGCATGTGGGTTCAGGCCCAAGTTAGTGAAAAAGAAATCCATCTCAGGGATTGGGCACATGGAGTGGTTGTTTATCCCTTAAGTGGTTTGGAGCCCTTGAGGAAGGTGCAGAAGGTTTAAGTTTGTAGGCCCCACTTCCTTAACTGAAATTTGGAGGTTGAGTCATGTCATCATGGCACTCTACTTCACATTTACCTAGAGGGTTTGTAAAATTGGGTAAATGTGGGGTGGAATTGTTACATATTGGTATCAAAGCATGGTTCGAATAATTAGATTGGATGGGCTAGATGCATGTCATTATACATGCATTTTCATGGTTATGGTTATTGTGCATGACGTCATGGTATGCAATTAGTGTTGTCATGCATGATGTCGATATATTGATATGATCATATATATATATATATATATTATATATATATATATATAGATATATATATATATATATATATATATATATATATATTATATATATAATATATATATATATTATATATATATATATATTATATATAATATATAATATATATATATAATATATATATATATATTATATCTATATATATATATGTATGGTGCTAATCTGGATTGATTTTGCAGATGAGATAGCCTCCACTAAACTTCACTAAGGTATGTTTATTACACTTATATTTGGTTATCTAACATGGTATGTTTGGAGGAAGAAGAAGATCAAATATGAATAGAAGAATGGTGAATTATATTTCACGTGACTCTCCTCATAGATATGAGCAACCAAGAGATGAGTACTCTCCTAACATAGAAGATATCTTAAGAAGTTTAAAGGCAAAAATAAGAAGTTGTAAGGAAGATAATGAAAAAATAATTCACTCATAGGAAACACTTGCCAGGGTATAGGAAAAGAAGGCAGAGGTCAATGCAGTGATCCTTCAGAGTTTGACATATTTGTAGAGACAAGGATAACCGTGAATCAGTTATGGACAGGAGGACAGGACAAATGGGGCATATGGTAGCAGATCTCAATCAGGGCACGGGTCAGACAAGGATTATACAGTTATAGGTGGCAGATGAATACACTTCATAGGAGAGGTAGTGGTTATGGTTTTTATTCTAGTTCTAGTTCAGATAGACATCATGGTCATCATCACTATCATCCTTACAGGAGGAGTGAGAAGGGATACTTGCTAAACGAGTTCAAGAAATCCAAGCCCCTACAATCGATGGATATTTGAAGAAGCTAGAAGATGTAGAAGCATGGTTTCTTGGGATGAAGAAGTTCTTCTCACTGCTTGATTATTCAGAGAACATGAAGGACAAGATAGCTATTTTCAGTCTCAAGGGAAACAAAGACATATGGTGGGAATATGTGAAGCGTTCCAGAGGCATCAAGGTAGAGGAGTTGAGTTAGCATGAGTTCAAAAGAGTCTTCAGGAAGAAGTATTTGTCAGAGAGATACGATGGTGGTAAGGCCAAGGAGTTCTACAAATTGATGATGGGGTCTATAATAGATGAAGAGTACATGACTAAGCTACTAGAGATGTTGAGGTATGTGCTTTACCTCAAGGATGAGAAGACAAAGGTCCAAATGTTCAATAATGGATTGTTATTAGAATTCAAGGATCAGATTGAGTATGATGAGCTTTGGTCATTGGAGGAAGTTATCGGGAAGTTAAAGCACTATTATGAGCAGTCAAAGTGAAAGACTAGGTGTAAGTGTGATTGGAAAGGTAAAGACGAAACCAAAGGACAATGGCCTTTAAAGCGTGAAAGACCTTAGGATGTAGGTGAGAAAGAGAATGTAGCTCCTTACACAAGAAGTTTAGTAAAATAGATAAGGGGCATGGATCTTAGCAGAATAAAGGTAGTGGCAGGGAATCATTGCAATGTTGGATATGTGACAAATATCAATGCAGTAAGGATTGTTCATTGTACCAGGGTGGAAAAACTTAGATCTATAATGCTTAGGAGGCGCATACAGTTAGGGATGTAGGCCAGAGCATTCCTTAGATTTATGCAATATTTGATAAAATGTAGGAAGATCACCAGGCATCCATTATTGAGATGGAAGGTAAGCTCTGTGATCGAGTTGTTTCCATTTTGATTGATCCTGGATCTAATTATAATTATGTTAATCTTGAGATGGTGGATAAGTGTGGCTTGAGTAAATAAGTGCATGCAGAGTTTTGGTTGGTGCAGTTGGCTACAAGGATCAAGAAAAGAGTTCATCATTGGGTGAGGGCTTGTGCATTTGAGCTGAATCGTATGGATACATCAACATATCTAAATGTGCTTTCATTGGGATCACATAGTATGCTTTTGGGTATATATTGGTTGTACCTTCATAAGACTAAGGTAGATTGCTACGAGTAGGCTATTGAGTGTTTGGATGATGATGGAGAGAAGAGAATCTTGCAGGGTAAGGAGAAGCCTACATCGGTGAGAATGGTTACATCTATGCAGGTAAAGTGCAGCTGTAGGAAAGGGTGTGTATTGTTTGCAGTGCATGTGTCCATTGACAAAGGGAAGGATTTTGAGGATGTTTAAGTCTTGAAGAGGTATCCAATTTTGTAGTAGTTTTAGGATGTATTCTTAGTAGAAATTTTAGAGTTACTACCTCACAGGGAAGTGGACTTTTTTATTGAGTAAGTACCAGGAGCAACACCAACATTAAATCCACCTTACAGGATGAGCACTTGAGATTTGGTGGAATTAAAGTTGCAGCTTATGGAAACGCTTCACAAGGGATACATTATGCCAAGTGTGTTGCCTTGGGGTGAACTAGTGTTGTTTGCGAAGAAGAAGGATGGTACTCTCAGACTGTGCATTGATTACAAATAGTTGAACAAGGTGACTATAAAAAACGGGTATCATTTACCTTTTATTGATGACTTGTTCACCCAGTTAAAGGGAGCAACAATGTTCTCGAAGATTGACTTGAGATCAGGATATCATCATGTACGCATCAAAGAAGGGGACATCTACAAAAACAAATTCCAGACCAGGTATGGGAATTATGAGTTTGTTGTGGTTCCTTTTGGTTTGGCTAATGCTTCAGCTGCTTTCATGTGTTTGATGAATAGTGTGTTACATCCTTATTTGGACAAGTTTGTGATAATGTTTATGATGATATATTGATATATTCTAAGAATGAGGAAATGCATTAAAAACACCTAAAAACATTATTGAGATTGTTGAGAGAGCATTAGTTGTATGCCAAGATTGGTAAGTGCAATTTCTTTCAGAACAAATTTCATTACTTGGAGCATGTTGTTTCCAAGGAAGGCATAGCAGTGGATCCTAAAAAGATCAAAGCTATCATGCATTAAGTAGCTCCTAGGAATGAGGATGAAGTTAGATCACTCATGGGGTTGGAAGGTTATTAAAAGAGGTTCATCATGCACTTATCATGAATTTCCTATCCCTTTACATCGTTGTAGAGAAAAGAAAAAAAGATTGAATGGGTAGAGGAATGTGTAACCAATTTTGAGCAATTGAGGCAATTGCTTACAAATTATCTAGTCTTGAATATTGCAGATCCAAATAAAGAGTTCATGGTATGTATATGATTGCAACAGAGGAGTTGGTGGAGTCCTGATGCAAGAAGGATAGGTGGTATGCTATGAGTCAAGGAAGTTGAATGAGCACAAGTAGAACTATGTGACTCTTTATCTTGAGTTGGCACCTATCATTCATGCCTTGAAGATGTGGAGGAATTATCTTCTTCGAAAGAGATATATTATGATGAGTGATCATAGTGGACTTAGGTACTTGTTTGACCAACCCAATCTGAATTTCAAACAAGATATATGGTTGGAAACTCTCAGTGAGTTCAACTTCGATTTCAGGTAAATTAAGGGTAAGGAGAACAAGGTTGCAGATGTTCTTAGGAGGAGAGTGCAAGTGAATCATGTATCAACTATAAGTTCATATGGGACATATTCACAAGAGCGTATCTTACATGTGGGGAAGTAGAATGACAAGTACCAGCAGCTTAAGCACATGTTACAACAACAAGGTACATGTGAACAAGATGTGGATTATCATCTCACAATAGATGGCTTGGTGAGATTTAGTGATAGGATCTATGTGCCAGACAACAGTGAGCTCAATAAACGTATCTTGACATAATTTTATGTCAAGCCATATTCAGGTCACCCTAGATATCAAAAGACTGTAACAGTTGTGAATAAGTTCTAATATTGGCCGAATCTTAAGAAAGAGGTGGTTGAGCTCATCAAAAGGTGTTTGGAATATTAGCAAGTGAAGGTAGAGTGTAATCATCTAGGTGGCTTATTGCATTCGATTTTGATTCCAAAGTGGAAATGGGAGGTCATTTCCATGGATTTCATCACAAGTTTATCGAAGACATTTAGACAACATGATTCCATCATGGTTGTGGTTGACCAAGGTGGCTCGCTTCATTCTAGTGAAGTCTACTAATTAATATAGTGAGGTAGATCATGTCTTCATCAGGGCTTTAATGAGATTGCATGGTGTTCCCAAGAAGATTGTATTTGACAAACATGCCAAGTTGAATTCCAGGATTTGGAAGGAGTTTTTTGCAGGTTTGGGGACATAGTTGGATTTCAGTATAGCTTATCCTCCACAGACAGATGGACATACATAAAGGGTTAACATGATTCTTGAGGACATGTTGAGGATGTATGTCATGCATCAACATAGGAAGTGGGAGGAATATATTCCACTGGTAGAGTTTTCTTATAACAATGGATATCATGAGTCCTTGAGGATAAGTCCATTTGAGGCTCTTTATGGGCAGAGTTGTAATACTCCCATTAGATGGATTGATCCAGTGAACAAGGTATTGATTGGACTAGACATGTTAGCAAAAATGGATTAGGAAATGCAGGTTATCAGGAAGAATCTAAAGGTAACACAGGACAAGAAGAATATTTATGTAGATCAACACAAGGAATTCAAGGAGTTTCAAGTTAAGGAGCAGGTGTACTTGCACATCAAGCCCAAAAATAGCACCTTGAGGATTAGATCATGTGCCAAGTTGGAACCTGAATATTGCATGCCTTTTCAGATCCTTGAGAGGATTGGACTAGTGGCATATAGAATTACATTGTCACCAACAGTGAAATTCCATGATGTTTTCTATGTTTCATTGCTTAAAAGATACATGAAGGATGTTGGTCATGTGATTGATTGATCTATATTACAGGTAGAGCCATAAGGATAATTCTAGTTGGAACCTTAATGCATAATGCAGTAGAAACAACTCATGGTCCGGAATCGAGCAATCAAGAAAGTTAAAGTGTAGTGGTCGTTCTTTGGGCCCAAATAAGCTACATGGGGGATGGATGATCAAATGTAGGTTATGTATCCTTCATTATTTTCTAGTTCAAGAAAATGAGTTTTTGTATATGTACATATCCATGTATGGTTGTTATTGTAAATACCACAATGAGTTATGTTATAAAGCTCCAATAGGCAGTATGTTTGTTTTCCTTTCAGCATAATGCCATTGTACATACCGCATTGGATTATGTTATAAAGCTCCATGGGAAGTATGTTTTGGTTTTCAGTAGTTTTGCTAGTCATAGGTGTCATAGAACACTGAGGACAGTGTTCCTTCAAGGGGGAGGGGTTTGTAAGAACCCCGGGTTAAAATTTCATGTAATAAAGGATAATAAAGGAAAAATAAGGCCAAGGTCACAAGACACGTGTTCCAAGTGGAATATTGGGCAAGCACTATAGTGGGAAGAACTTTTAGTTTATTAATGGCTAAGGAAATTGGCAAAGGAAAGGGGAATTATTTGACATTTATTTATGAAAATAAAGGAAAATAGGAGAAAAGGGAGATGAATGGTCACAAATTTGCATGAGAGGGGAATTGAAGGAAAATGGAGAAAATAGAAGCCTCAATGATAAAAATACTTATGAGGATCAATTCAAAACTTTTATTAGTTCTAGTTTTGGTTCTCATTCACTATTACACACTTAGAGCATTCTTGGAGCACTATAGCATTAGAGAGAGGAAGGCAAAGGAAGTGTTGTCACCCTCTGCAAAATGTGTTTTACGCTGTTAAAAGAGGGAAAAATATTAGAGATGTTTTTAGCCATCTTACAAGCCACATAAGTGCTCAAAGATAAATCAAAGCCCTCCAATGGATATTGCTCAGAATTAGATTTCCAACGGTATATGAAACTCCTCAAATGGACTATGTAATCAAAAGTTAGAGTAGATTGAAGTTGCCTTGTTGAAAACCAGAAAGCAAGCAGAAAATGCCTAAGGGTAAAATCCTGGGTCCTGGTATATCGTTCATCCTAGCATATTAGCGATCAGGAGTCCCAAGGTGCAGTGCAACAATAGAAGTGTTTCACAGATATGCGATTAGCAATCCCACACAATGACTATCCCACCTATCGGAGGTCAAAGACATCAGAGCATCAAGAGATCAACACATTACAATCGTCAATCAAACATGTGACAACTTTTTAAGGTTGTGATATCGCATAAATTTTCGATTGTGAATAAATTTTCTGGGATTTGATTCTTTAGTGTTGAAGCACCAGGAATGCCTTGAAACATTTAATAAATGAAATCATTCGCAAAACTAGAAGAGGGATGGACTTTTCTCTCTCCTCTAGGGGGCCACGTGGCTAAGCATCATTGGACCCAATAAATGAAATGTGGCTATGCATGATTGGTTCTGATACATGACACTTGGCAGCACATGGTTGGTTCCGATAAGGGACACAGGGAAACATGTCGTGGTGGTATGGTGGACATGTGGCAGGAAGATTCAACATTTTCAGGGATCATATGAGGCCAAAAAAAAGGGTGAAACATGTCACCACTCACAAGGTGACACATGGAAGTGATGACATCACTTATAAGAGATTGACAATTGGAGGTTGTAGCGTGTGTGTATCAAAATGAAATCGCTGATTGAAAACCTCCGATTAAGAGGCTCCGATATAAGGGCTAGCCCACGGTCAAGAGGAACTTAAAGAACCAGGGGTAGAAAGCAGTTTACAAAGGAACGATAGCCCCCGGTAGGAACAAAGGCCTTAGCACATTAAGGATAAGCACCAGGTCACAACCCTTGGTCGTATGGTTAAAAATGTGGGAAGGGCTAAGCACAAGGGGCTTGTCATATTAGAGGTCGTCAATTGGAAAATTTGAATATTGCACCACTGTGAAGTCTTCGATATGGAATCACTCCGATAAAAAGTATAGATCTTTAAAGGAATATGGGTTGGTAGTTGCGATATTGAATGAAGGTATGGAGCAGTTGGAAATCAATATGGGCTAATCCCGTGGAATCCTTTAGGACAAGAAACCAAGGACTTCATGGGAAACATAAATGAATTAGACTGCTTCGCATGCACTTCTTCATGGAGTAAATGGAGGTATGGGACTCAATAAGACTTAATTTCTTAGCATGAAGCTCCTCACAGTCAAACAATGAAACACTGCCTAGGTCAATCTCCACTTCTGCTCTGTGACAAGTAACCACAGTTGATTGCTACCACCTCTAGAGAGTGGTGAAGTCAGGTAGTTAAGGTGAAAGTGACATGTGAACTGGTCGAGCAGTAGGAGAGGCACATCATGGCAGAGATGTGGCCTGATCAAGGGCGATCATAGGAACAATAGGGAGATATTTTCCTCAGTCATCATTCAATTTTCCTTTTCCTATTATTCTTTAATTTCTGTGTATTTTCAAGAAAGGAATCAAATCCTTTGTAATCATTTTGGGTAATTGGATATCGCACAGTGAGACAACTAGTTAATAAAAAAACTGGCCCTTAGCTGAGATATTTTAAACTGTTAATTCAAAGCTCCCCCTCTCCTTATAAATAGATGGAAAAAACACATAATAAAGGTTCCATAATTCTGCACCCGAGGGGTCCAAATTTTGTGATTCCACTTTTTGGTTCTATTTGCCTGTTCATGAGTGGAATTGAGTTTCATATCACTAAATGTAATAGAATATTGTTGGGATGGGGTCCTTTGGGTTAGTTTGGGGTTAAGATAACCCAAATTTTGGTACAATTTTGTAAACACAGTAAAGTCTCCATGATTTGTGGATGCAAAGTGCGTAGATGAATATGACTCAAAGGGGCTTAGCCTCTTGTTTTGGATAAGTTTTGAGTTGGTTTTGAGATTCACCCATGGTCTGCAGACCATGTCATTGTATGAAAAAGACTATAAATAGTTTAGCCTTAGCAAAATGAAGAAGTAACTAGATGAAACTAAGATAGAGGATTGGGTTTATTGAAGAGTCTTGGGTAGGAGCTAAGGCAGGAAGGCTCTACTTCCTGAACTTAGATAGGAAAAGGAAAGCTTTGCAGTTGAGTGCACGAAGGCCTAGGTAGAGTCTGCAACTGAGTGTGCGGACCCCTACAACTGTGTGCACAGGGTAGTTTAAGTTTGTAATCTATGAATTGAAGATAAATAAAAGATAGTTTTCCGAAGAATCACTGAGTATTTTTGTTATATCTGTTAATGTTATATGTTGTTGATAAATGACTTGTTTTATGAAATAATGGTTGAATGCTGCTACACGATTATCTTGAATCTATCTTAATAATGTATGCAATGTGTATTTAAACACTTCTGTGAAGACTTTGGTGATTTGTCTTATGTTTTCTGGCGAATTAAGTAGATCTGCGCGAAATCCAAGTTAGGACTGCTTTCTGATGCACGTAAGTAGGTGAATCATCTGTTAAAGGTCTGCAAGGGCTGATCGCAGGCCTTCACGAAGGCCTGAAGGCCCCTTTAATTGAGTTGTAGTAACAAGCCCTAGGAGTTTACCGATCTGTGTGAAGGCAAATCCAAGGCATTAGAACACATCACACTAGTCTCTGGATGTAGAAAATTGGTTCTTGCATCCCCCCATACTGCTTCGGGTGAGACTACAGCCTGTGCTACGCGAGTTGTTGTTGAAAGGACTAGTAGTGTAGGGCTTTGTTGGTTTCGCAACTAACTCTGAACCTGGGTCAAAACCCCCTAAGCCAACAAATGGTTCTGTTGTCGGGACCAGGATCTGCTTGAAAGAGATGTGTGATGTCACATCATTGGAACCCAACCAAGAAAGAAATTGAAAAGTGGTTGAATCAGAAGATTCACGTGTTCATAATGCAAGAAAATAGGAATCCGTGCTTGTCAAAGGAATATTGGTTGGACATATATCTATATAGAGAGATACAAGAAATCTTCTTCTACACCTTCCCAATTGAACTGTATGGGTGGTTAGCCAAGTTGACAGACAGTCAAAGAAGGTGGAAGCTTGATAGTCCTATAGTGTGGACTCCATAATTAATGCGACAACTAGAAGCCTATTAAAACAAGATTGTGCAGACTGTTGATCATTGGCTCGATCGAATTCTAGGAGGATTTGTTATAGAATTTGCAGTTGATAGCTCAGTCAGCTATAGCAAAGATTATTTAAGGGATCGTGAGGTAAGTATTTAAGATCATTGAATACTGGGATTAAAATGTTGTTATGTGAAAAAAGGGTGACTTCATTGTTGGCATTATGGCACAGGTTGGAGCTATGGCACAGATGTTTTCCTTGATGGCAACTCTCTTTGGTAACAGATCTCAGTTCAGGCACTCAGAAAGAAGAAAAAGACATATACGCAGGTTCATCTAGACAAAGGGGCGTATACACGCGGGTTATACATTACAAAAGCGCGTATATGTTGGGGATCATACTTTTGGTCCATGATAGTTAGTACTTGGGATTTGAACCTATGTTGATCCCTAGTTTTGGGTTCATGGTATTGAAATGTTATGGTTTTGGACCATGGTGTTGAGGAAGGCCTAAGACTATAAAAGAGGAAGGAGATCATGTGGCAAATGATCATCTGAATTATTATTGAAGATCTGATAAAGTGCTAGAGCTGGTATATTGGTAATTGGGCTATGATGCAGATCTGGATCTGAATGAAGGAGGAACCTTAGCACAAAAGGTTCAGTGAAGTGAAGGCGTGTATTCACGCAGTTTTGGTGAAGTAGAGATGCGTATACGTAGCTGTCAGAGAAGTATCTACTTGATTTAGATCTAATTGGTGAAAAGGAGATTGGTTGATGGAGAAATCCTTGATGATTGATTGATGTTCATGGATCTAGTCTAAAAATTTATGAAATGTGGTCCCTGGAAGAAAGATAAGGTTGTAGCCTTCTGTAGGCCAGCACCTACGTACTAGTATCTTGGCTAGTACAAGAGCTAAAGGGGGTTGTAGCTCCCTTCCAGGAGAAGCTGGAGAACAGAGGGAGTTGTAGCTCTCTGTGGTTGCAACCTGCATACTGTTAAGGATGCACTAGACTTGTAAAAAGAAGTTTCAGTTAAATAAAATAGAGACAATTGCAGTAGATTAACCATCATCATCAGAAAGATAAAGTAAAAGTTTGCTTGTTTTACGTGGTTTTCCTTCTACTAATTGCGTATATACACGTTTAATTAACTGAGTAGCGTATACAATTGTTTTTTTGAAAAGGAATATTTGACTTATAAACTGATTCACCCCCCCTCTCAGTATTATTTCCAACAATTGGTATCAGAGTAGGTCCTTCTGAAGAAGCTTGATCGCTTGAAGGAAGATCTTTCATCATGAGCAACTACGAGAGGAAAGCATCAATTAGACCACCGGTTTTTGATGGGACAAACTTCATATATTGGAAGGTAAGAGTTACTGCCTATCTTTAATCTCTGGGTACTGAAGTCTGGGATATCATAGATACAGGGTATACTTTTCCAGCATCAACTCCCACAGATGCGGCTGAGAAGAAGAAATATGAAACGAATGCAAAGGCGGTTAATACTCTATTGGGATGTCTATCACAATCTGAATTTGTCAAAGTCATGCAGTATAAATCTACTAAGGAGATATGGGACAAGATTGTTTTGAGTTATGAAGGAGATGATCAGGTAAAAAGAGCAAAACTTCAAACTCTCAGAATTCAGTGTGAAAATCTCAAGATGTACAATGATGAAAGTGTAGCTAACTATTTGCTTCATGTAGATGAGATTGTTAATTGTATGAAAAATTTGGGTGAAGAAGTAAAGGAGGCTGTTGTTGTTGGAAAAGTTCTAAGATCTTTGTCCCCTAGGTTTGAATCTAAAGTTTCTGCAATAGAAGAAAAGGAGAATCTTCAACATCTTAAAATGTCACAGTTGCATGGAATTCTAACTGCTTATGAAATGAGGAAAGGAGGACCATCAAACAAAAGAGAAGCTGCCTTCAAGGCTTCTGGCAAAGGAGACTACTATGAGTCTGGACACATATCGGAAGAAGAAGAAGAATCTAATTTTGTCAAAAATCTTCAACGGGGCTCTGGACGATTCCGAGGTAAGTTACCATTCAAATTCTTTACTTGTGGAAGAGTAGGTCACTATGCTGCCAAATGTCCTCACAAGGATAAGATTGACAAAGGGAAGGAACCTGTTAGATGGAACAAGAAACAAAATGAAAATAAGAAAAGCTATTACACTCATGAAGATAGCGATGGACTATCAAATAGCGATGAAGATGAACGAGGTAATCACTATAAACTTTTAATGGCCTTTGAAGATGATGATTACATGGATGCTATAGATGAGGATGGCTTTCATGAAGAAATTTCTAAGCTCAAAAGATGTTTAGAAGAAAAGAACATGATCATTGATACTCTGCAATTTCAACTTGATGAAAAAGAAAAATTTCTTGAGAAGTTAGAATGTGAAATTATTGGTCTTAGAAAAGAAATTGAGAAAAAAAAGGCCCTTAATCTCAAATTTGTTAAAGGATTTGAAACTCTGGATGAGATTATCAGTGTACAACGTTCCCCTCTAAACAAGACTGGTCTCGGTTATAATGAAGCATCTCAAGCTTCCACCTCCAAAAGTTATCTTGATGCAACAAGAAGAAGTGAGCAAAGGCCTAATAGAAATCATCAAGTAAATCAGGGGCAGTTTTCCTCAAGGATGAACAAAGACTATCAAGAAAATCGGGGGCATACTACCTTAAGGATGAACAAAAGCTACAACCAGCCACAGGTAAAATCTTCCCAATCTTCTTCAAGAATGGATGTCAGTAGAAACTACAATCGGTTGGATGATAGTCGCAGGAATTTCTTCAATGGCCAGTGTTTCTCTTGCCATAACTTTGGTCACAAAGCAGCTCAATGTGTTGCCTATAAGCCAATCATGACTAGAGAAGCTCAAAAACAAAGAAGTATGCCTGCAATCACGAAGAGGACCTATAACAACTTTTCTGCTCTTAAAAATGAAATTGAATGTTCTATTTGTAATAATTTTGGTCATGAAGATTCTGAATGCAGGAGCAGGTTTTGGAAGACAACTCAGAAGGAACAAAACTCTAGTGCCAAAACATGGAGAATGAAGGAACCACAACTAGAAAGATGTGGGATAGCTTTATATGCAGAAGGACAGGAAAATCAATGGTATATCGACAATGGTTGTTCAAAGCATATGACAGGTGATAAAGAAAAACTTGAACCATATACTGCTTTGGAAAAGGGAAAGAAAGTTTCTTTTGGAAATGATACCCCTGCGGCCATAAAAGGAAAAGACATTGCTCAATTGAAAGAAAAGGTCAAAGCTGGAAATGTTTTATATGTTGATGACTTGAAACATAATCTATTAAGTGTTAGTCAAATGTGCGATAATAGAACCGAGGTGATATTTCGATCAGATGGGTGTAGTGTTCGTGATCTTGATACAGGAAGAACAGTACTCAAAGGCAAAAGAACTCCAAATAATCTATACATATTTGAAGAAGGAGAACAACAATGTTATTTGAGCAAGAATGATGAACACTGGTTATGGCACCGGAGGTTGGGGCATCTAAGCTTTTCAAAAATAAGGAAAGCGTGCAAATACCAGGCAGTTCGTGGTCTTCCAGACATCAAAATTCCAAACAACACCATATGCAAATCATGTCAGATTGGGAAGCAAACCAGAACTAACTTTCCGGAGAAGGAAGGATCAGCCAGTAGGCCTCTTGAGCTAGTTCATACAGATGTATGCGGTCCATTCAGGACAAGGTCACCTCGAGGAGAAGAATACCTTATATTATTCATTGACGACTTCTCCAGAAAGGTTTGGTTAGGACTCATGAAGCACAAGGATGAAGCATTCGAAAAATTCAAATCTTTCAAGGCCTTGGTTGAAAATGAATCAGATCACAAAATTAAGTGCCTTAGGTCCGACAGAGGTGGGGAGTTTACCTCAAATGAATTTTTTGATTTCTGTGAAGAACATGGAATAAGAAGGGAATTTTCTACAGCTAGGACTCCTTAGCAAAATGGAGTGGTGGAGAGGATGAACAGAACAATCCAACAAATGGCTCGTTCTATGCTTGATGAGTCTGGAACTCCCGCAACCTTCTAGGGTGAAGCTGCATATGCTGCGGTTGTTATTCTCAACAAAACAAATGTCCGAGTAAACAACACTCAAACTCCGCATGAGCTCTGGTATGGTGAGACTCCTTCGGTAAAGCATTTCAAAATTTTCAGGAGCAAATGCTATATTAAGAATACTGATGAACAGCTTGGCAAACTTGAACCCAGAGAAGATGAAGGCATTCTTCTTGGATATTCTCCCTATAGCAAAGCATATAAATGTTATAATAAAAGACTTGGAAGAATTGTTGACAGCATTGATGTAGTGGTTGATGAAAAAGGATACATTCCTAGGCAAGTAAATCATGAAGATATCGAAGAGGATGAAGACTACTCTCCAAATCAAATAGATGATGAAGAAGAACCTCAAGAGGCACCAGAGGAACAGATAAGGATAGAAGAGAAGACTCCATCTAGGTATGTTCAGAAGAATCATCCAAAATCTCAGATTTTGGGGCAGAAGGAAGCAGGTGTTCAAACTAGAAGAACAATTGCAGAAGCCTCAAGCTATTTGGAATTACTCTCCTCTACTGAGCCTCAAAATGTAAAAGAGGCATGCAAAGATGAATGCTGGGTCAAGGGAATGGATGAAGAACTTGAGCAGATTGAAAAGAACAATACTTGGGAGTTGGTTCCTAGACCAAAAGATAAGAATGTCATAGGGACAAAATGGATCTTCAAGAACAAGTTGAATGAGAATGGGGAAGTTATTAGAAACAAGGATAGACTTGTTTGTAAAGGGTATGCTCAACAAGAAGGGATAGATTTTGAAGAAACATTTGCTCCGGTTGCTATACTTGAGGCCATCCGAATGTTCCTTGCTCTCTCAAGCTGTCAGAATTTCAAAGTTTTTCAAATGGACGTAAAATCTTCCTTTCTAAATGGGGACTTAGAAGAAGAAGTGTACATTGAGCAACCAGATGGTTTCATCCTTGGGAATGATCCAAATCTTGTATGCAGACTGAAAAAGGCTCTCTATGGTCTTAAACAAGCTCCAAGGACTTGGTACTACCGATTGGACAAATATCTTCATCAACAAGGATTTTCAAAAGGATCAGCCGATAGCAATCTTTATTTAAAATTTGAAAATGACAAATTACTAATACTTGTTGTGTATGTAGATGACATTATCTTCGGCAGCAATGAAGATGCTATGAGTCAAAATTTTGCTTTGGTGATGCAAAAAGAATTCAAAATGTCTATGCTTGGAGAACTGACATACTTTCTTGGGTTGCAAATCCAACAAAATGAAGGCGGGATCTTCTTGTCTCAAACCAAGTACCTCAAGCAGATTTTGAAGAAATATGACATGGAAGATGCAAAACCAGTATGTACCCCCATGGTTACAGGATGCAGTCTCAGTGCAAATGATGAATCAGCAGTTGTGCATCAATCAACCTACAGGTCTATGATTGGAAGTTTACTTTATTTGACAGGTACCC
>APFE031236263.1:0-24111 GCA_000404065.3 Pinus taeda | reverse complement strand
ATTTAGATGAGGAAATATATATGGAACAACTGGAAGGGTTTGTTCAGCATCGCAATGAGAAATTTGTCTGCAGGCTCAGGAAGTCATTATATGGCCTGAAGCAGTCACCTCGACAGTGGTATAAGAAGTTTGATTCTTTCATGTTGAGTCAGAAATATGTTAGAAGTGAATATGATCATTGTGTTTATTTCAAACAGTTGAATAATGGAATATTCATTATCTTGGTATTGTATGTTGACGATATGCTTTTAGCAAGAAAAAGCATAGAAGAAATCAACAGGTTGAAGGCTCAGATGGCAAGGACATTTGATATGAAAGATCTAGGAGCAGCAAGACAGATTTTTGGCATGGAGATTTTCAGAGATAGGAGCAATGGTAAGCTATGGCTATCACAACAAACGTATATTGAGAAAATACTTTTGAGGTTTGGTATGAATAATGTGAAGCCTGTTTCAGTCCCTTTAGCTTCCCATTTTAAGCTTTCTTCGAGTTTATGTCCTAATACAGATGAAGAAAAGGATTATATGTTTCGAATTCCATATGCTAATGTAGTAGGATGTTTAATGTATGCGATAGTTTGTACTCGACCAGATACTTCACATGCAGTTGGGGTTGTCAGCAGGTACATGGAAAATCCGGGTAAAGAACACTGGTCAGCAGTGATATGGGTGCTTCGGTACTTGAGAGGCACAATTAGTTATTGTATTTCTTACAATAAGAGTAGTGAATTTGTTTGCAGATATGTTGATTCCGATTTTGCAGGTGATTTGGATAAGAGAAGGTCAACTTCAGGGTACGTCTTTACTCTTGCAGGTGGAGCTATCAGCTGGATGTGAAAGCTACAGAACATTGTTGCTTTGTCCACTACTGAAGCAGAATACATTGCTGCTTCTCATGCTTGCAAAGAGGCGGTTTGGTTGAAAGGTTTGCTTGGTGAGTTTGGTAGGTTACAGGACAACATCAGGTTACTTTGTGATAGTCAAAGTGCAATACATTTGGCTAAGAATCTGGCCTATCATAGTAAATCAAAGCATATTCCAATTAAGTACCATTTTGTAAGACAGGTTATCACTGAAAGGGGAGTATCTCTTGAAAAGGTGCATACAAAGGAGAACTCTGTAGACATGTTCATGAAACCAATTTTGTTGGAGAAGCTATGCTGGTGTTTGGCTTCTCTTGGCTTGCAGAAAAGATAAAATAATAATAACAGGGCATCAGGCGAATTGTTGTCAAGGTGGAGATTGTTGAGATTTTCTGTTTAGAGCAAAATAGGAAAAATCTCAGCTGATGACAACAATAGGAATTCAGTTCCTAGATTAGCTCCAGGTTGTTGGGGGGAGTTAATGCCTCCTATATTTGATGTGAGTGAGTTAATGAGGCTGTTAGATTCTCTATGCTATATAACAGGCAACCATTCGGATGGTTTGCTAAGAGGGTGAGAGTTGTATGAGGTTTTCATTATGTAATCTCCTGTTTTGATTAATAAATTCCTGATGCCTATGTTTGGTGGACGTAGCCCAGATTGGTTGGGTGAACCACGTTAAAAATTGTGTCATATGTGCTTGATATTCTGTTGTGTGTTTATTTGTTTGTTGTGCATCTCTCCAACAGTAGACACTAAGAACATCGAACTCAATAACCGGAATAGAAGTTGTGAATCCACTGTGTTGTGTAAAGACACAAAAACTTCATCGTATTCTGTTATTGTCTCTATCTCTCATTTGTTACCCCCATTTCAACGCTGCTCCCAATTCCTCATCGTTTTTCCTACAAATGCATCTGTAAATCAAACTTCATCCCACACAAAAACAAATGACGATAAGAACTTCGAACTCGACGATCCAAAACTAGGTTGTTTAATCTCTAAGCAGTGGAAAGAACCAACAAATTCGGTTGTTGTTCCCCTCTTACATTGGTCAAATAACGCAACAATAAATCTAGCTTCAAAAACAACATATCAAATTGGTAACACCAAAAACATCAAATCGATAACCTGAATAGTTGTTGCGAATCCATTGCATATTGTAAAGAGAGAAACTTCATCGTACTCCGTTGGTGGTGCTCTATCACATTTTCACCTCCATTTCAATCACAAATCCCATCATTATTTCTACAAATGCTAGAATTTCATCTTTTTTGCTTGGGTGGGCTTAGGCCCAAGTTTAGAGTTAGTTGTGCTAACGAACAAAAACCTACATGATCGGCCCTTTCAGCAATAGTCTGCTTAGCACAAACTGCAGTCTCATTTGAGGCAATATTGGGGAATGTTAGAACCAGGTTTCGGCATCCAGAAAGTTATGTGATGTAGTACCGAGGTGTTTTTTAATCTACAACATGATTTGACCTTCATGAATTCCAACTATTGTAAAACAGAAAATCCTCATGAGCACTATGTTAGTTAGAAGAAAAGTAGGAATAGGTCTCTAGAATAGTGGGCTAAATTTGGCGTAGGTGGAAAGATATGTAAAGTGATATTTTATCTATAAATAAGTAGGTTTTTGACTTTGATAGAGGTTGATGAAGAATGTGAAGAACTAACCTTTTGTAATATTTTAACCCTTTAATAGAAAATTTGTAGCTACCATGTTTATGTACCTGAGATTCATGTCATGGATTTTATGGGTTCTTATCACATTGTTTCAGGTTTTACATAACATCTTAATTACTTGAAAATCTTGTCAAAATGCGCCAGTTTCCTTCATTAACTATGTAAGACTGTATATGTTCATTTGTGTCAGTTTAAAAGCTATATATCCCTTAACTTCAATTAAAATTTGTTTTTTTCCATTCTATAATATGACTCCATGCCCAGTGGTAGTAGTCATCATATTTTTCTTCTCCTACAAAATCACAAAAAAAAGATCAGAGTTAGTCATCTGATTGTTTCAATTGTTTCAATAAGATTTGTTAAACATTTGAGAGAGCCCTCTCAGATTGGAAGGACTAACTTCCAGCTCAAGTGGTCTAAAATAGTTACACTAGGTTAAAGATTGAAACACCAAAATTCTTTCTAGCCCAGTGATAACAGGACAAATAGATCATTTTAAAATGTAGCTTGGCATTTGATGGATTTGTTAAGAATTTTTAGGGATGTGTCAAACTTAAAGTTGATACACTCTCATCGAATTGGTGTTCAATACATAGATTTGGTATTTTCCAAGCACTTCTTCATTGAGGCTCATTTTGAAATTTTTAGGGTGAAAACTTTGAGATGGTACTATTTTATGTTGCATTGTTCACAGTTTTACCCATAATTTTGATTGAGATGGGGAATGTTAGCCTCTCCCTTATATACAATCATGAACTCCTAATGTATCACCTTTAGTGTTTTAAATCTGAGAATATAGTTGTTATTCTAAGTCCATTTTCAAATTCTTATTTTTCCTCCTCATATTTATATATAAATAAACTGTCAAAATAAAAGAAATTGAGATAGTTTTATGCTTGTATTACATATTTACATATTTTTAACATTCATATATTAATAAAAAATGTGAGAATAAAATTAACATATTAACATATTTTTAAAATTCATAGATCTCTTTCATGGAAGGATGAACATGGGAGAAAAGAGGAGGGTTACTAGAGTTTCAAGCTCTATGTTTCATGGAGGTTTCAAATTTCCTTCCATGGAAAATTAGAGGGATTTGAATGAAACTACATGATTATCCTTGGTTATCTCAAAGGGTTATCCCAAGGTGGGGGTTTACTCTAGTTGATATGTCTTCTCTCTGATGGTTTTTTCCATGGTCCTGACATTTCTAAAAATCATAAGGTTTGTCTCTCCCCAATTTTCCTTTCTTCTCTTTCTAGCGTTTTCTCTCTTGTGATCCTGGTTATGGAGGATATTCTCGTGGACTAATTGGATGATCCTTTGGATGGGGAGTGCATTTTTCTCAGGTATACTAGTAGTTTGGGCATTAGTGTGGGTTGAATGTGAGGGTGTCTAGACATGGAAATTTGTGCGTCACTTCTTCTAATTGTTGAATTTGTGTGGAAAGTGTTCATAAGCACTCTTTTGGCCCGAGTTTTGACCTAGCTAATCTAGTGTTCTCGGACACTGGAAAATATTCTCACGAGGGGACAAGGATTTCAAATTGTGATGGATTTCTTGTTTCAGTTATGTATTTTATCCCTTTTCCATATTCTTCTCTTTGTTTGACTTTACGAATCCTCCTTATGGTGGGGTTTCTGTTGAAGTTACTTTGGGGGATTCATATTTTATTTCCTCAGTCCCTACGCTTTCCGAGTCCTTGGTCTCATGTGGCAACACATACAGGAGTCCTTCTCCCTCGCCTTTTCATGGGTGTTTCACTACTTTCCCGGTTAGGTTTGTGGCTTCGTATACTTTCACATTTTCTCCTTTCATTGAGGTTGGTTATGTGGGTTCCCTATAAAAGGTTTCTCTTTTGGGGTTCTACACCCTGGTGGTCATGTTTCAAATCTCTATAAGGTTTCAGATGGTTTTCCATCATGGTTTCCTAGGGATCTTTAATCCTATAGGATCTCAACATTTGCTTTTTCAAGAGGAAAAATCCTCTAGGATTTGTCAAGAGGAAAAATCCTCTATGATTTGTCAAGAGGAAAATTTCTTCTATCAATGAAAAGAAGTTTCAACTATCTATGGTCATGGGCACTAATATTGAGATACACTAGGTAGTCAAGATGAGTGAACTAGAATTGGTGGAGTGTGCTAGAGGAAGAAGTTACAGTGGCAAGGCTCTCAATTATTGGGTTCATAATGAGTGAGGTCATAACTATGAGATGTTCCTTCCATTAAGGTTCTTGTGCGTGACTAGTTTATATTTTTCTTCTCCTCCTAAGAAGAGGTAAAGTGGGTAATGGATAATCATTGGGGGATTGGCTCTTTCCCTCTTATTCTCAGTAATTGGTCCCCTTTGTTTGACCTTGCTATGGGAAATATGGATAAATATCCCATTTACGTTAGGTTGTTGGGCCTAAAACTTCGTTTTTGGTTGGAATAAGCTTGTTTGGCAATAAGTATCCATCTTGGGGACTATATAAAGGTGGATATGACATTTACTAAAGTTGAGGAGATGAAAGTGGAACAGGTTCTTGTGAGCTTGGATATTTGAGAAGGCCTTTGGAGTGAGATTCTATTGACCCATAATGGGTCCTCTTTGGATGAAATCCTATATTACGAGGGGATCCCCTTCCACTACAAGAGTTTTCATGTCCATGGTCATAACATAGTAAATTGTAAGCCAGGGTTTCACAGAAGGAAGGGATTGGATAATTGGGGTTCACTAGATCATAGGGCTTCACTCCAGTCTCTTGGGGAGGAGGCTATCACTTCTACATCTCCACTAGAGGCACCTATCATAATATAAGTTCCCCTAGTTGCCTCCTTGCACTTGTATGTGCCACTCTATGTTATAGCTTTGTGAGATGTTGAACTGGTGGCAATTAGTCACTACTTTGATAAGGTATTTGAACTTTTGGTTTCTTCACCAGATGCACCTACTCTAGCTATTTCTATTTCTACTTCCTCTCTTACCTCTATTGTTTGTATTTACTTTGTTTCTAGGATTGATTTGAATGATTTAGTCAATTTCCACTTGTAAACATCATTGGGGGAATGGTTCACTAAGATCGTCTTTTTTGAAGTTGGTCCCTAGTATTTTTCCTATCATTTCTATCAAAATAATTGAAACTCCTTCCCCCATGTCCTCTTCAATTTGGGATTCCTCAAAATGTGGTTATCAAGGCTCGCAATGTCATCTTCAATATCACCATCCCTTCTTCACTGACTCTATATTTCACAGGGCTCTAGGTCATAATCCTATGAATGTGTTTGGAAACAAGGGCAGGGGTAGGAAAATAAAATTTTCCAAAGCACAAAATAAAGTGATTTTGGAAAGAGGTTATGGTAAAATGCATTCTATTAAATGATTCCTTAGAGCAATGCATGCTCCTATAGTGGCATCTCCATGATCACCCTCTCACTAAATTGTTGGGTGTTATCCAACCCATTCAAATAATAGGCTCTCCATAGATTAGTTGTTACCAATCATGTTTCAGTGCCTCTCCTTCAAGAGACTTTGGGGGAGGGGGAATTGATGATGGATTTCTTGGAAAAGATGCTTCTTGGGAGGGATTTCTTTTTTCTGGATGCCAACAGTCGCTCTGGTGGTCTAGCAACTAGCTCTAATCCTTTTTATATCAAACTTATTAAATATTAGGTATGGATTTGCCTCCGGGGCATTCCTTTTGCTCCTCAGATTTGGACAAATATCTTTGACCTAAATTTCTATGGTCCCCAACAGGAAAAAAATCATTTTTGGGAGGGTCTTGCCAATTATTCATTTCTCACTTCCAGTGATTGTATTGTAGGTGGTGACTTAAATTTCTCTAATGAGATTGCAAAAATCTGAAAACTCGCAGTGCATGTTGATCCTAATTCAGACTTCTTCTTTAACTATATAAGGTCTCATAATATTACTGATGTTGCTCCAAATAAACTCATGCCTACTTGGAGGAACAACAAGACTAGTTTGGTCATGATCACCAAAAGATTAGATTGTTTCCTTATTTTTGAACATATTGTGGATTCCTTGCCCCTTATTAAGTAATGGATAGGTGAGGGTGAAGGTTCATATCATTCTCCAATTTATTTGGAGCTTAAAGGATATGGAAGGAAACCTCTAGGCCCTTTGAGGCTCAATTCTACTTGCCTCAATGATGATTCCTATATAGAGTTGTTCAAATCCTCTTGGAAATTTTTTGATCCCTTGGTTGGCTCTTCTGCAACTACAAAGATCACGGTCAATATTAAAGTTTTCAAACAAACTACAATCTCCTAGTCGGTTTCCAAAATATTTGAGGATTCAATTCAACTTAGGGCTATTGAGGAGGCTCTCAAAAACATCTCTTGGGATGAGGCATATGGTTTCGAATTGGAAGAAACAATATCTAGAGTTGTTGAGTTGGAATGCAATAGAAACAAATTACTAAATCACTAAGAGTCTACCTATCATCTAAAAAGTCAGGTTGTTTGGCTTGAGGCAAGGGATGAAAACTCAATTTTTTTCCACAAAAAGTAGAATAATGCACAATAACATTTGGAAGTTAAAAAAAATCAAGAAGAAAATTATGTTTCATCTTTTGAATATTTAGAAAATTTGGATTCTTCTAATTTTAGTTTCCTTTTCAAGTCACCAAAGGGTACCTCTATTCTTGAGGTCGTTGGGACAATTTTTTTCCCCTCATTCTACATTTGTAGTTGATATTGAGAATTTTGTTGTAGTGGATTCCAAAGAAGAAATTTTGGTGGTTTTATCTAGTTTTCATATGGATAATAGTGTAGCCTTGGATGGTTGATCAGTTGAGTTCTTCATTGGTCCTTCTGACATCATCGGTGTTCATCTTCTTAGAGTATCTATGGAGTCGAGAGCTTCAGGTAGGATCCATTAGTCCTTCAACTCTACCTTTATTAGAATGATCCCCAAGGTGGACTCTCCTATTACATTTCATGAGTTCTTCCCTATATCCCTTTGCAACTACATTTATAAGATTATTATAAAAGTCATGCCTCACAGGCTTAAGCTTATTCTCTCCAATATGATCTTCGAGCAACAATTTTAATTTTCGAGGGGAGATAGATACATGAGGCAATAGGGATGGCTTAGGAGGGGATCCATAGTATGAATATTTTTCATTTAAGAGGGTATATTTTGAAAATAGACCTTTCAAATGCCTTTGGTAAGGCTAAATAGTTATATATCTAGTTTCTCCTCACTCATCTGGAGTTTTATTTAACATTCATCAATTGGATTATGATTTGTATTCTTGGATTTCATTCTCTTTTCTAATAAATGGGTCAATAATGCCATTATTCATAGGTGAGTGTAGCCTTAGACATGGGTATATATTATCCCCACTTTTATTTCTCTTGATTGTCGAACGTCTCAACAAATCATTGGTGGCTTAAAAAGTAGATGTCTATTAGTGGGAATATTTGTGGCTCCAAATTACAACACCACCTATCTATTGTTCACAGACAATTTTCTTATCTTTTGCAATGGTTCAGACACAAATATCTCAGTTATGAAGGTATCCCTTCCCCTCTTTAAAGATACTATAAGCATGATAGTTAACCAACTAAAGTCTTACTTAAATTCATTTTAACTTAATGAAAACTAGTTAATACACATCCAAAATGTTTTCCCATTTGAACTAATGATAGTGGAAGAAGTTCTTAAGTATCTAGGTTTCCATCTTAAACCAAACTCCTATATGAAAGCATACTAGACTTGGGTTTTACTAAATTGGATAGACGACTCAACAATTAGAACCTTCATTGGTTATCTAGAGCTGGAAGGTTCGTTCTTGTTAAGTTGGTACTCGATGTCATTCTAGTCTACTAGATGGATTTATCTTTGATACTTAAGAGTATTTTTAAAAATATGAGGATAATGTGGTGTAAGTTCCTTTAAGTTGGTTCGTCACAAAACTATGCTTTTCCTTGGGTCAAATGGGACAATATTTCCCTCTTGAATGCGTTGAGGGGCTGAAGCATTTACGTCTCTTCTTAAAATATTTGGTGGCTAAATAGGTGTAGAGACTCATCTTCTCGTCAAGTCTCTAGTCGACTATGGTTTCTCAAAACTATATACACACCCTCTCCATTAGAGACTGGATCTAGTTACTAATTAAAATGGTAAAAAAAATTGTTCGTTAATCTCAAAATTTGTTATCCCTTCATTTCTCATTATTGAAAATAGTGAGGTATGGAATATTATGAATGGATCATGCCTTAGGCTTCGTATTGATCCATAGTTTGGATGCAATGATGTTTTTTTATTACATGTGGATCTTTCCATTTAGCTCCAGGATAGGGCACTCTTTTCATTGGCACAGGTTGGGAGGAGGGATGTAAACTTATTGATCCCACAAGGGTGGCTTTTTCCTCAACAAATTGGCTTACCACCAGCTTTCATTGCTATATGGACAAATTATATAATGACCCTAGCTATTAGAAACTTTAGAATTAACAACGAGGAGGATGAGATGGTTTGGTATCACTCGACGAATGGATAATACTTTCCAAAATCGATGTATGCTTTCCTTATTATTGACCATTTTCTAGATAAACAAGTTGGATGTTAGACAACCCGTTGGAGATAAAAATTTCCAACAAAAAATCCTCTATTTATGTGGTGCATATTGGAGAATAAGGTCCTCGCCTTGGAATTTCTTTAGAAAAGGAAGAGAACTGGCCCAAGAGGGTGTTATCTTTGCAAATCTCATGAGGAGTTTTTGTAACATTTGTTTATTTCCTTCCCTTACACATATTTTTTTGTCGTTCTTCACATCCAAACTCGATCTGACATGCTATTAGTAAGGGAACTCTCTTACATCATAATGAGAGTAGTGGTGCTCATCTTGTGATGTGAAAATTTATAAGGTAATTTCATTATTAATCTGTTGGGGCATCTGGGTTTCTCACAACATATTTATTTTATCAGATATGTTTACTCCCTCTTGGAACATTGCTTCTAAGGCTTTAGCCACTTTCAACATCCTTCCTAAGTCAAAATCACCTTAGTCTTTCAGAGTTATTGTTGAGGTCCTTATCAATAAATCAGCTCCCTAGGCTTTTTCTCATAGGCTTATCAATGTACACCTTGTTCATGTTGAGGAGTGGCTCTACTTCTTCTTAATGAGACCCACACTTTCACGTTGAAGATGATTATGGTTGATAGCACTAATAATTTTGTAGACTTGCTAGCTCTAAATCTTCTCTTGACTTTCACTCTTAAGAAAGAAGTTACAGTCTTGCATGTTTACAGAGAGACTCTCAATTGGTGACCAAGTGGATCGATGGAAACTTTCAATGCCAAAATCTCCATTTATCGCCCATTGCATATGAAATTAACAAGCTTAAATCACTCTTCAACATTTTCACCATTTTGCATATCTCTAGGGAATTAAATGTGGTTGTTGATGTACTATCAAAATAGGGAATATTAATGGATTATGGGACCTGGAAAATCGTGAAGGAGCATAATGAACCTTACAATGATTTTTATCATCACCCTTTTAAGGAAAGGTATCTAGGGAATTGATTTCCATTACAAATTTCTTGGCTTATGTTCATTTCACACAGTTATTTTACTGTCTATAAAATGTTTTTTTCTTCTCTCTATCACTGATAAACTATCAGTGACATAAGTCTACATGCTTTATAACAATGTTAAACGTATATGTTGTTGTTGTTTTTCTTTCCGAAAATTAGCAATGCGACATGCTACCTATATCTTAAAACAATAAATATATACAAAAGTTATGTCCCATCTCTATAAGATATAATGAAATTATATTTTTTATGTGGGGAGAAACTTATAATCTCTTTTGTGTCCTTTTTGTGCTCTATATTTGATCATATGTCTCTATTTCTCAAAATGAATCATTGAAATAATATTTTAAAAAATTAATCTATATTATTATGCAAAATAATTATTTACCATATTTTTTTAAATATAAATTTTATTTATTCCCATTCAAAATGAATAAAAAAAATATCATTAAAAATTAAATATATTATTAGATTCCAGAAACATGATAGACCATGTGTAGATATGTATAATTAGCATCAAAATTATATATATGCGTGTCATCACATACATAAAAAGTATACATTGTTATTAACCTTAATAATTTAATGTTATGCAAATTTTATAAATTATATATATATCCATCATCAAAATTAATCCTATATATAATGAGTTACATTATTTATATATTAAAATAGAAATTAGTGGGAAAGTTAAGTTGTGAAGGACCAACTAAGGTTAATTTGGAAATTGCATAGAAATTACGAGAAAATAAAATAATACAATCATAGTGCGTTATTTTATTTCTAAATTACATTCCATGCACTTTTTATAATCATTATCTTTTTCTTGCGGGGTTAAGGCTCACAGTTAAACATTGTAACTCTCGGTAGTCTCTCAACCTAAAAGTTATTATATATTTATATGGTTAGATGGTATTATCTATGTAAGAAAAAAATAAAAAATAATATGAATAAAAATTTGGGATGCATTACAATATGTTATTTTTCATTGTTTCAAATGTGTTTTTGAATGTTAAATAGAGTATATATATGACCAAATACAAATTTTAACTATAAAAACCTAATATATATATATAGTTGATATTCACATAAATTAGTTAACATAGATCTTCAAATAATTTATTTAAATATGTTGTTGAAATATTTTTGAAAAATATAAAATTTAAACTTTGATTCACACAATTTTTTACTTCTAATTTCTTTATAGCATATTCATTTTTTTTAATTATAGCTGATATCATTTTTCTATTTAGAACATAAATTTCATTTTAGAGAGGCACGAAAGGACGAACAAGCTTACTCATCCCCTCATACAATGTTGTAGAATAAGCCTCTCAGATCAACAAGCTAAAACAAAATATATAGATAAAATTATGTCACATATCTATCTGTGTTGAAGGTTGAAGTCCATCCTTGTCAACAAAAAATAAATATGTCTATGTCAACACAAGATTGGAAAATGGTAAAAATTATATATATATATATATATATATATATATATATATAGATATATATATATATATATATATATATATATATATATATATATATATATATATATATATTATATATATATATATATTGGGGGTATGTGTGTTGTTGATGTGAGCTTGAAATATGTCTTAAACTTGTCTATATTTGATTAAGAGTTTGTTTTATTTTCTTGGGACATAAAGAAATATGTTAATGGTCCAAAGGCATAGGTATAAGTGAGAGCTTACCCTCTCATGGATCATTAGAGGTAATTCCAAGTGGCATGGTTTTCTTTGAATAATAGTGATGAGTCAGTGTACATTTGATAATAGCAGTTAGTGAGTAAAAATTGTGTATACTACTAATTTGACAATTAAAATATGATAACTTTAATAAAAAAAATAAAAAATAAAATCTATAATATTCACATTAATTTACTATTAATTACTTTAAAACAATGCAATTCTATAAAATATTAATCCAATTTAATAACATGTCGAATCCTTTATATTATACAAAATAACAACAATGTCCCAAATCCTTTATATTATACAAAATAACCACAACAACAATGAAAAATCTAGTCGGAGGTGGCAGGATTCTAGCTACAGTGTAGTTGGTCATTATTATATAGGTACATTTCACATTTCAAAATGCTAATGAGAACTTGTGGGCATGGTCATTGTTGTTAATTTGAAATTTTGGATAACAATGCCAAATCTAAATTTAAAAAAGAAAACTACTCAATAACCTATATCTTAATATTAGTGAGTTAATGGGCAGTTAGGGAATGTCTCGCTGTTTCCTACTGAGGAGAAACATTACCATTAATTTCTCCTCTATTTCCCCAACTCATTACATTCCCAATGTACACATTACATACCATAAGGGAATCATGTGTGGTTGGAAACTTAGAAGTTTGGGAATATCTACTCTTTCCCTTTTTAGAAAATTCCCTACTTAAAAAATAGAAACGCTACTGTTACTCCATCTTCCAATCAGTGTTCAAATTTGAACACATCACAGCCCTTCTAAAGCCTTTTAGCACATCAGAGAAGTGCTCACCGAAACTTACTAATCAAAAGAAATTTAAATTTTGATTTTTACAGTTTTTTTAATTTAAATAATATTATAAAATGCCCTATGAAGCGACAGTCCATAGGACATTTCAAAAAATTCCAGTTTTCTAACTAATGTAACACTCTAAAGTCTACAGGAGATTCTAGCAATATGCAATGGGATGTATTGGTGGTTGTTCATCCATTCCTAGGTCGTCAGTTAGAACGACAACACTGATAGAGTTAGAAGTCATGATATGAGGTTTATGTTCCCATTCGTTGATAATAAAAGTTTCTTCTAGCATTCATTGATAGCAAAAAAGAAGTAGCTATGTATTGGTATCCATGAACAGGGCATATTTTGAAGGTATCAGAGATTTAGAAGAAAAAAAGTGGCAAAACACAAAATTAATGATGACTGAGGTAGATTATTTTTAGCATATGAATCTTGTCTGCATTGATTTTTGCAATCCCAACCTTACGGCGAGTGCAGCACAAGTTCGCAAGGTATTTTTAACTCTTAATGCTAATTTTAAACCTTCATTTCCCCGACCTTTCATTCAATTCATTGATTTGTGTGAAACCTATTAAAATTATTATGTATGGAATGGTTGATTGATCTTAAAATAGTCATGTGTGGATTGGATTTTTCTTATATCGTCCATCATGTCATCGATGAAGATTTTTTGGACTAAGTCTTTGAGCAAAGTCGACGGCTTTTTTCCCTTCCTGAGGAGGAAACGATGAAATTGCTACGGACTGAGAACCATCAAGATTACACTCCGTATCAAGTCAAATCTTTTAATCTTTCTATTCAACCCAAAGGTTTGATATGGATTTGTGTCTCCTTATATTTACTTCTTATTCTAATTATATCTTGCTCTACTCAACTCTGAAAAATCAATCCATTGAAGTATTTCACTTCATATTTTTTCATATATTTGTTTTTCTAGGGGATTGGAAGGGGAGTTATGAAGCGTCGATAAAGGAAAATTATTTCACGGTTTCAATCAATGGCCTTCAAGAGGGATGCAATTCAACATTTGAAATGATAATTTTCATACCTGTCCCGCGCCTAAAAATAGATTAAAGTGACAATATTGACATTTTTACATCATAACCACATATTACATTTTCTATATTACATTTTCTGTGTATCTCCATTTTTCTTCCTTAATTTGTAAAAAATAATTCTTTCTTGTCAACCGACCATTAACACAATTAACACAAGATTGTTCAATTATGAGACTACCACATTAAAGGGTGATAACCACACTCACTAATTCACAAACCTTTTTTTTCATCTAGTAAATAACTACTACCATATACTACATCTTCGAGGATGCCAAATATATTCGTGTGCTGATCATGTCGAATATATTCAAATATTGATCATCCTACCTTTATGAAAACATCTTCAATCCTACCTTTATGAGGACATATTCATGAAATTACTTTGATGTTCCACATAGATATCTTGAGACAATATAATAAGGCCGATAGGGTTCCTTACATTTTCCATGAAGACATCATTACTTTGAAACTCTAATGTTCGATATGGAAATCTTGAGATAGCATAATAAGACCGATAGGGTTCTTTCTTTAGGGTTTCTTTCTAGTGAACATTGGTATATAGACAGAGTAATCTCTTTATTAATTTTAATTCTTATTTTATAAAAATAAATGAATACATTCTCATTTTATACTAATAAATGAATAATTTTTCATTTTATAGTAATAAATGAAATAAATTAGTTAAAGATGTAATTTTATAGTGTTTAAAAATAGATTAAAGTGATAATATTGACCTTTTTACATCATAACCATATTTTCTGTTGTATCTTCCTTTTCTTTCCTAATTTGCAACTTTTTTCTTTCTTTCTTGTCAACCATCAACCAACCATTCATACAAGATTGTTCAATTATGAGAGTACCCCATTAGATGGTGGCAACTACGCTTAGTGGTTCCAATGTTTTTTATATTCCTGTAAATAACTACTACCATCTCTTTTCTATTTTTAGATTATTCTGTGACTCACAATGATAATGCTTACAAAAGCCTAGCATTGCTACCATTCGAACTTAGTGTAATCAAGCTTACTATTAAGCCTAGCATTTGTAAAATCAAACTTTATTTAAAACCCCGTAATTCTTCTCTTATCTTAAAAATCCTTCTTCTTTATTAACTCTCTAGTTTTTGAAAACATACAAATTAATACCAAAAAGAAAATTGAGAAATAATAAGTGTGCTTCCCATAAAATTATGTAGAGTTTTGAACTGAGGAAAAATGTTAAAATGAAACTTTAGGGCTCTATTAATAACCACAGAACCGAAGATTGGTCTACCTACAAGGCTACAACTTAATTTTATTTTTTTGGTTGGTCTTCCCAAAAGATATAGAATGCCAATAGCTATCCATACAACTACTATTGTGTCCCCCACTTCGTTCTCTCCATTCGACATCTAGTAAATAATTGGTGTCCATGTAGTTGCTCCTATGAAGGGTTTTTAAGGAGATATTGAAAGCATAGAAAAAATAAATGACATTGTTAATGAAAAGAAACCATATTATTAGAAAAAGACATTAATGAAAAGAAACCACATTATTAGAAAAAGAGATCAACCAAACTTGAATTCATTGTAAGGACTAAATTTGAAAACCATTCTTAACAAACAAAAAAATGACCAACCAAGCCATACAACAACAACACTGCAAATGTGTATTACATATTACAATATTTCCCTATTAGATATAGAAAAGTTTCCTTTTAATTACATAAATTTTTGAGTTTATAGAGCTTCAAGTTTTTAATGGAAATGAAAGTCTATTGGTAGTGGTCTTTGATTGAGAAATTTTAAGAGAAAAGTTCAGTTCCCTTGCTTGTTCAAGGCATATATATATATTTTTTTTCGGTTTGCTTTAAATTATTTCAAGCTGAACAAAACAGATAGTATAAACTAGAAACAAATGAAAACTAAAAAAACTTTTTTCCATTGTGCAACTAGATTTATATTTTCAATGATGTAAATTTAAATACTTTTAGAGATTATCTAATGAATAGAAGAAACATATGTTTACTTTTTTTAATAGAGTTTGAGAAAAAAAGATTTCCTATTTACTAAATTTAATTGAGATTTTATATCGTTTTAGTATAGCCACTTTTTAAATTTTAAAGATTTAAAAAGACACCATTTCATTTTGGCATGTTTTTATGAAGAGTTTATTTAACATACACTTGTTAATAGAAATACAATTATTTTTATAACTTTTATCTTTGAAGGGTTAAATAAATATATTCCCTTCCAAAATTAAGACCAATCCTTCAAATTTGAGCACTGCTTCCAATGCCACAATTTTTCTATATATAGAGGTTTGCCCAAGTTGGGCATTTGAGATAGGGAAGACCCAATTACACAGCTAAAGAGAAAAATGGTCGTAAGACAAAGAGAGATGGGATGGATGGTCGCGATTTCGATTCTGGTTACTCTTGTTCTTTTTCTTCATCATTGTTAATGTTGCGGAGGCATCTCATGATGATGCTGCTACAACACAACGAACAGCTTCTGGTATGCGTGGTTACATTTTATGTTTTTATTTATTTATGATTTCTCATTTATAAATATTGTTTTGGTTGATTGAGTGGCAGACGATACAGTAATTCCTCAAGACCATTTTCATGCTGTAACACCACCGCGCACCCAGATCAACTGCCCGCTACCAGATCAATGCCAAAATGATGGTGCTTTGTTCTGTGTCCCTGACGGTTTGCATGCACGTCCTCGAAATTAGTTATAATTTTGTTTTGTTATAATATGTAACAAATAAATTTAATTAGAGCATAATAATACTAACATGGCATTACGGTGTAATTTTACTCCAATTTGCAAATGGCTTTTGTTATAATATGTAACAAATAAAATTCATTTCACCGTTATTGGGAAATGTTGTCTTATTCAGTCATCCATAATTTTTGGTTTGTTCACTGTGAAATGCTGTTTTATTTAATCATCCATATGCTGTTTGGTGAGATTTTGTAGTGATTATTTCATGGAGTAAGTTCATACTTCACAAATAATTCTCACCATCACTCCTTCACTTACGAGATATATATATATATATATATCAGGAATAAGAATATACCTGGAGTAAGTTTATGCCTCACAATTGGTTCTCCCTACCAACTCTTCCACTTAAATTTAAGCATATATAATTAGAAGAAGAATAAACTTAGGATAGATTAACTTGACAAAAAAGTGAATAAACCACCCCAATCTCACACAATCAACTGATTTATACTAAATAAATAAATTTCAATAAAGTATGGTTTGTTGGAAATTTCTGCTAAATTCCATAACAGACAGGCAAAAAAAAATGCTCTATTTTTAACTCTGTTTCTGCACAAAAAACTGAAAAAATCGTTTTCTGGAAATGTTGCTGCAGCAACATAGTTTGGTGTTGTAGCAACGCGGAATAACACTCTGTTTCGTTAACACAGAAAAAACAGAAAAATTGCTTACTGGAAACGGTGTTGCAGCAACGCTGATCGTGGTGTTGCAGCAATGTGATTTTTGACGTCAAGTCACTTTTTGACTTACGGTGTAACAACAACGTGTTTTTGACGTCAAGTCACTTTTTGACTTACAACGTAAGACAATTGACGCTTGGTGTAACAGCAACATAAAACAATTGGCATCAAGTCACTTTTAGACTTACGGAGTAATAACAACGTGCTTTTGACGCTTGGTGTAACAACAACAGTAAACAAGAAAAAACAGTAAACTTGTATTCATAAACAGTAAACAAACTTATACAAATTCGTCTTCCTCTTGAAAGAGGGATTACAAATAGGAACACTTCAGTTCCAGAAACCAATTTTCTCTATCTCAGAAAATTGTAGGTTCAGCACTGTTGTGCGTTTACAGAAGAGACTCTATTCAGTCTTCTAACCTTAAAACAGAACTGTTGTTCATTCTCTTACACCCTAAAAATAGAACTACTGTTCTTTACATTTATAGGAAAATAAATATCTGAGTTTAATTGATAAAATAATCAAAATATCCTGTAACGTTTATCTGCGTATTAATTACAGCAAGCGGTTGGAGGGGAATTAAATTCTGTGGATTTAATGCTCATCAACGTGCAAAATATCAGAAGACTTTGCGGTATCAAACAATCTGAAATATCTGCAGAAGATCAGATTTTGGATCAGCAGTTATTGTGTTACAGTTGGAATTAAATTCCAACACTCCCCCTTAATTTCAACTGCTGCATACCCAGGAATTTCCTGAAATGATCAAAACTTTTCTTTTCTAATGTTTTTGTCAAGATGTCAGCTAGCTGATCCTCTGTTTTGCAGTGCTGCAAAACAATCTCACCATTGTTAACCAATTCACGTATGAAGTGAAATTTGGTATCTATGTGCTTTGTTCTTTTATGAAAAACAGAGTTTTTAGACAATGCTATTGCTGAGCTATTGTCACAGTGAATGGTTGTGCCATTTTCTTGTTCATGACACAAATCTCTAAGAACTCTTCTCAGCCACACTGCTTGGCATGCTGCTGCTATTGCTGCCACATACTCTGCCTCTGTTGTTGACAAAGACACAACTGGTTGCTTCTTGGAAGCCCATGAGATGGCTCCCGATCCCATATGAAACGCATATCATGATGTGCTTTTCCTATCATAAACACTTCCAGCCCAATCACTGTCTGTGTAACCTGTCAACATGAAACTTTCAGAAAAGGAGTATAAAATACCAAACCCCTTCGTTCCATTCACATACCTTAGAATCCTCTTGGTTGCCTGCCAATGAGTCTCTTTCAGTCTTTCCATAAATATGGAGATTAAACTCACAGCGTGCATAATGTCTGGCCTAGTTGCAGTCAAGTACATAAGGCTGCCCACTATTCTCTTGTACAATTTTGGATCAAAATCCTTGCTGCTGTCTTCTTTGGTCAATTTCAGCCCCACTACTGTTGGAGTCACTGCTGCCTTGCTATTCTGCATGTTAAATCTCTTCAACACTGCTTCTGCATATTTATATTGAGAAATGGAAACACCATTTTCACTTTGGTCTACTTCAGTTCCAAGAAAATATCTTAAGAAGCCCAAGTCAGTCATTTCAAATTCACTTTTCATGTCTGCTTTAAAATCAGCAATGAGAGAAGCATCATTGCTAGTAAAGATCAAATCATCTACATATAAAACAACAATAATAATCTTACCGTCATTCTCCTTTATGTAGAGTGTGGGTTCACCATCACACTTATCAAATCCATTCTCAATCAGATAAGCATCTATTCTGCTGTACCATGCTCTTGGGGCTTGCTTCAACCCATAAAGAGCCTTCTTCAGTTTACAAACTTTATGCTCTTGGCCATCAACTTCATAACCTGGAGGTTGTTCAACATAAACCTCTTCTTTTAACACTCCATTCAAGAATGCAGATTTAACATCCATCTGATAAATCTTCCATTTGTGTTGCGCTGTAATAGACAACACTGTTCTGACTATTTCCATCCTTGCTACTGGTGCAAAGGTTTCATCATAGTCTCTGCCTTGTTGCTGCTTGTAGCCTTTCACAACAAGTCTTGCTTTGTACCTGTCAATCTTACCTTCAGCATTGCTTTTGGTCTTATAGACCCACTTAACTCCAATGGCATCTTTGCCTTCAGGGAGGTCCACTAACTCCCATGTTTTACTCTTTTCAATTGCACTAATTTCTTCATTCATTGCTTCAATCCATTTATCTTCATTTACAGCATCTTTAAAATGAACTGGGTCATCAACATGACAATATAAAGCGAATAATGAATTCGGACCGGTATTGGTACTTACCTCTCCTTGTTCATAAATATCATTCAAATTTCTGAATCTTGGTCTTCTTGGTGTGCTTGGAGTTCCATCCGAACTTGAGGGTATTTCTGATCCCTGTGGTGTGCTTGAAGAAGCACTTCCTTGACTTCTTAAGGTTGTTCGAATTCCAGCTTGTGGTGTGGTTTGCTGAATTTGTTGTGGTGGAGGAGGAACCACCAAGGAAAGATTATTTGCTGCTGTCCCTTCCTGTTCTTCTTCATGAGACACAATTGTCTTTACATTCACTGTTTTTTCTAAGCTTCCATCCCAAGCTTCATCTTCAATGAACTGCACATCCCTGCTTACTATCAATTTCTTAGTGGATGAATTATAGACTTTGTATGCTTTTTACTCATAACAATAGCCAATAAACACACACTTCTCCCCCTTACTATCAAGCTTTCTCCTTAGCTGATCCGGTACATGTGCATAAGCTACACAACCGAATACTCTCATGTAAGTGACAGTTTGCTTTTGACCACTCCATGCTTCTTCTGGTATTTTGTTCATGACAACTTTAGTTGGGCATCTATTCAAGATGTAAACTGCGCAAGTGACAGCTTCTGCCCAATACTCATGCGGCAAGTGTTTTGCCTTCAACGGACTTCTAACCATATCAAGAATGGTCCTATTCTTTCTTTCGGCAACACCGTTTTGCTGAGGTGTCTACCTTTCGGTAAACTGCTTTTGTATGCCATTCTCTCTGCAAAAATGCAGAAAGTATTGGGAGATGTATTCTCCTCCTCTATCTGTTCTGAGCACTTTGATATAATGCCCACACTGCTTTTCAACAAGAGTTTTGAAGTGGCTGAATTTCTCAAACACTTCACTCTTCTGTTTCAGCATATACACCCATGTCTTTCTGGTGTAATCATCAATGAAAGTTAAAACATATCTATTTCCGAAAAATGATGGTATTTGCATCGGTCCATACACATCAGAGTGAACAATTTCCAAGGGTGCTTTTTCCCTTATACTCTTTCCTGCTAGAAAGCTTTCATTGTATTTCTTGCCCAACATGCAGCCTTCACAAAGGCTGTCTAGTTTTTCAATCAACGACAATCCCTTTACCATTCCCTTTCTGTGCAATAGATTCAGGCCTCCGAAATTGAGATGTCCAAATCTCAAGTGCCATAACCAATTCACATCTTTCACTTGTTCCTGAAAGACTTCTTGTGTTACAACTGCAATAGTTCTTCCTTCCTTCAAATCTGCCCTGAGTTTGAGAGGAAACATTTGTTGAAAATAATACTGAGAGGGGGGCTGAATCAGTATTATCTAGTCCTTTTAACAATTCTTCCTTATTTATACTTTGAATTATTTTTGCATATCAGTACCATAAAACAACGAGCATGAACAAGAAAAACAGACAGTCACATCAAAGAACACCAGATATAAGGTGGAAACCCAATGTGGGTGAAAACCACCTGCTGCAATATGTCTCTATCTTCTTTCAAATTAGAAACTCCTTTTACAATGGTCTTGTACTGGTGCAGTCCTTTACCAGTACGCAGGCTGCAACCTGCAGAGAGCTACAACTCTCTCTCGTTTTCCAGTCTCTCCTGGAAGGGAGCTACAACCCCCTACTTCTTTTCTTTCAAGGACCACTTTTCATAAATTTTCAAACTGGATCCATAAATATCAAATGATCATCAAGTACCAGTAAGTCACCCAGATAACCAGATCCACAATAACAGAAAATTAAACCTAGAACACCTTCAGTGGCATCTCATGTGGCGCCTCCTGCGGCGTCTCCTGCGGCGCCTCCTGCAGCATCTCCTGCGGCGCCTCCTGCGGCGCCTCCTGCGGCGCCTCCTGCGGCATCTCCTGTGGCGCCTCTTGCGGCGTCTCCTGCGGTGCCTCCGCACTTCCGCAGCTACAACGCTCGAGAGATCACCCTTCACAGATTCGCTTTCCACTTCACTTTCATATAGATCGAGCTTTTGAAACAATAACCCAATATTTCAGATCTTAAGATATTCAACCCAAAAGCACACGCAAGCCAAATGATCTCCTTTGCTTTATATAGGCAAGCTCTTCCTTAAATCATGGACCAATACCACGGGCCAAAACCATAACAAACCAATACCATCAACTCAATACTAGGGATCAACACGTGTGTCGCGATGCCATGGTCCAAAAACCATAGGTTCAAATTCCAAGGACTAAGTACCATGGACCAAAGGTAAGTTTTCCCACATGAAATAAAATTTTCTCTGCATAAAATTCCGTAAACTTTTCTCCACATGAAATAAACTTTTATAAACTTTTCTATGCTAAAATTTTGTGAACTTTTCTCCTACGTACTTCTTAATTCTCATCATATTGAGAGCCATGCCATGGGTGTTTCCATCAAGTACAACATCTGTAACATATAACCATACTAGAAACATAATGCCAACAATCTCCCCCTTTGGAGTTGATGGCAACCTCAAAAACTTCAGTGACATTCTCCCCCTTTGACATCAAGGGGAAAGGGTTATGCTCCCCCTAAGAACATGCTCCCCCTGAATATGAACCAGATCTGCAAAGAAGAACCATAAACCACCAGACACCATGAAAAACCAAGAAAGAGATAGAGACATATTGCAGCTATATTCAGACCAGATCCCATGACCTCCTTTTGTACATCCTCCATAATGCCAACAATGCATTATATACTCCCCCTGAACCTATGCCGCAACCCAGCATATGTACGCATATACCCCAGATGAATCATGCGTACAACCAATAATCAGAAGAGTCTCAACAATAAGATGATGCATCAACAACCCCCAGCTTTTGCCTGAGGTATTCAAAAGTCTCCCTGGGCAATGGTTTTGTGAGAATATCAGCAACTTGTTCCTTAGAAGGAACATACTCCAACTTGACCTTTTGTTCAAGCACTTGTTCCTGGAGAAAATGATACTTGATTGGTATGTGCTTGGTTTTTGAATGCATGACAGGATTCTTTGAGATGTTGATTGCACTTGTGTTATCGCATAAGATAGAGATAGGTGGTGTACAAGTGATTTGAAAATCCTGCAAGGTCTGCATCATCGAAAGGAGTTGAGTGCAGCAAGATGCAGCAGCAACATATTCCGCTTCCGCTGTAGACAAGGCAATTGAACTCTGTTTCTTGCTGAACCAAGATACTAATCTGGAACCCATAAAGAACGCACCACCACTTGTGCTCTTCCTGCCATCCACGCTTCCGGCCCAATCTGCATCTGTATAAGCATGAAGTGTGAGATCTGTATCTCTAGGATACCATAAGCCATAATTTTGTGTCCCTTGACGATATTTCAAAATTCTCTTCACTGCCTGAAGATGAGTCTCCTTTGGATTTGCCTGAAATCTTCCAACTATTCCTACTGCATGCATGATGTCCGGTCGAGTACCTGTCAAATAAAGTAGACTTCCAATCATAAATTTGTAGGTTGGTTGATGTACTACCGCAGATTCATCATTTCCACTGAGGCTACATCCTATGACCATGGGTGTACATATTGGTTTTGCATCTTCCATGCCATATTTCTTCAAGATCTGTTTGAGATACTTGGTTTGAGATAAAAAGATTCCTCTTTCTTTTTGTTGGATTTGCAAACCAAGGAAATATGTCAGTTCTCCCAGCAAGGACATTTTGAATTCTTTCTGCATGACCAAGGCAAAGCTTTGACTCATATCTTCTTCATTGCTGTCAAAAATAATGTCATCTACATACACAACAAGTATTAGCAATTTGTCATTTTCAACTTTTATATAAAGATTGCTATTTGCTGATCCTTTTGAAAAAACTTGTTGATGAAGATATTTGTCCAAACGATAGTACCAAGACTTTGGAGCTTGTTTAAGCCCGTAGAGAGCCTTTTTCAATCTGCATACAAGATTTGGATCATTTCCAAGAATGAACCCATCTGGTTGTTCGATGTATACTTCTTCTTCCAAGTCTCCATTTAGAAAGGTTGATTTCACGTCCATTTGAAATACTTTGAAGTTTTGAAAACTTGAGAGAGAAAGGAACATTCAGATGGCCTCAAGTCTTGCAACAGGAGCAAATGTTTCTTCAAAGTCTATTCCTTCTTGCTGCGCATACCCTTACAAACAAGTCTGGCCTTGTTTCTAATTACTTCTCCATTTTCATTCAATTTATTTTTGAAGACCCATTTTGTTCCGATAACATTCTTATCCTTTGGTCTAGGAACCAGTTCCCAAGTTTTGGTCCTTTCGATTTGCTCAAGTTCTTCATCCATTGTTTTTATCCAACATTCATCTTTGCATGCCTCTTTCACATTTTGTGGTTCAGTAGAGGAGAGTAATGCCAAATAGCTTGAGGCTTCTGCAACTGTTCTTCTTGTTTGTACACCTGCTTCTTTCTGCCCCATAATCTGAGATTCTGGATGATTCTTCTGAACATATCTGGAGGGAGTCTTTTCTTCTATTCTTGTCTGCTCCTCTGATTCTTCTTCAGGTTCTTCTTGAGGTTCTTCATCATTCTGCTGTTGAGGGTAGCCTTCATCTTCTTCGATGTCTTCATGATGTACTTGTCTAGGGATGTATCACTTCTCATCAACCACTACATCAATGCTTTCAATAATTCTGCCAAGTCTTTTATTGTAGCACTTGTATGCTTTGCTATGTGGAG
>APFE031236260.1:40820-99308 GCA_000404065.3 Pinus taeda | reverse complement strand
CGAATACTCAAAGGGGCACGATCTTATAGGGTTGTGGGAATCCAATCTCCCAAGGTATCTCATTCCTTAAGTCATTTATTTCCCAGAAATCATCCATTACTGCCATTCTAACTATGATTTGACTCAAAGAGCTGTAATATCCCTTGACCAGAGTGTTCTTTTCCCCATTACTCCCCAAGCTATCAATGTGATGCTCCATTTTGAACCTGGTCAAAACCTCACTCCCTTGTCCATTGGGGAATTGCTTGAAAAATCTACTCGGTTGTCCCCTGAAGAGGTAATCAGAAGATCACATCCTTGGATAAAAAGTCTTAATACTAGTCATAAGATTTGTTTACTCCAAGATTGTTATCAAATCTATTCAAACAGAGGTTAGAAATCATAACAGCTAAAGAGTATCATGTGGTTAAAGTGTATCAGGTAAAAGTCAGTGAAAGTTAAAACGAAGTTACAGAGCAGTCAAAGGTAAACAGTAAAAGTGAATATAGAAGGCAGTAAAATGGTAAAAAGAGATGATAATACTTTCACCAATATTGAGGTTTGTCTAAAGTGAAAGTAAAACAGTCAAAAGAGCAAGAAAGTAAAAAAATGAAAAAACATAACAAGAAGGAACATTTTTGCAGAAATTGCATATTTTAGTCATAGTGTTGCAGAAAATATTGTGATCAATCCAAGATGAATTTTACAAAAATTAAGGAGGTTTATGTTCTTAAGAGGGCCATCTACAAAAACGTCTCTCACTTTTCTAACATCCATTATGGTTTTGGAAATATTAAACAATGTTGGAAAGCACTTTTTGTAGAAAATTTCAGTTTAAGTCATCATTTTGCAGAGAGTATTGTGGCCAATCCAAAATACTTCATACAAAACGGAAGGAGGTTTTTGTTCCTAAGATACCCATATAAAAAAAACTATCTCATTTTTTTCACAGTGATTTTATAATGAGAGATACATGCGCATCTTTACAGGCCATTGTTCAGACTCTGTAAAACTCTGGTTTACACATATTTTTTTACAGAGACTATTATGCATAGCTGGAGAGGAATTTTGGGAAAATGAAAGAGGTTTATCTCACCAACATATTGATATACAATAACCGCTTTCACTTTTTACATATCTATTACGGATTGAGAAATACAAAAAGATCATTGGACCTCAAGTTTGCAGAATTGTTGGAGCAGATTGCACAAAGAAAGGAAATAGTTAGTGACTTGGATGCCTCATCATCAACTAAGAGTTGGATCAAATTCGAATTATTCTCTTTGTCATCACCTATTCATACAAAATAGTGTCAAATAGATGCATTAGTTTGAGTGTCCTTTAATTAAGTTCTATTTATGTAAATAGTTGGAGAGATTTGTGAACCAATTTTGATATTTGTTTCAAGATATTTTAGTTTAGAATTGGTATAAATACTCCACTCTTGGAAGCATTGAGGGGGATTCCATTACTTGGCTGTAACATTGAAACTTCAGAATAAAAGCGCTTGGAGAAATTTTTCGTGGCTTGGCTGGATGAGGATTTAAAGCACAGGACTTGTTGCAGGATTCATGTGTTGGACAGCAGTTCGATAAGTGTTTCTACCCTTTCTCTGAAATTTTATATCAGTCTATAATATCATCATATCCATTTATGAATAATTCACATAAGAGATTGGAACAGAATTCGCTTAATTGTGCTTTGCTTTTATATGTTATTATTCTTGATTTTTTCTTCCAAATCAGTTATAAGCATGAATTCTTAAATGCTCTTGCTTTAATAATATTAAACACATAATACCATCATATCCATTCCTGAATAATTTGCATAAGAGATTGAAATAGAATTTGCTTAATTGTACTCTGTTTCCAAATGTTATTATTTTTTATGTTTTCCTCTAAATTAGTTATAAGCATGAATTCTTAAATGCTCTTGCTTTACTAATTTAAACATTGTTGGTTACTATAACAAAGGATTCTTCATTGCTCTTTGTTTGTAGTCATTTCTTTTCTTTCTTTTGGACATGGTGAAAGACTCTTAGTTGCCTTTCATCCCTTCAAATTCATCCCATCCACTTTAAATTTTAAGGATTGTTCTCTGTCTAGCTATCTTGCCTTGTAATACCATCTTGTGCTTAGAATAGAAATACAGTAAAGCCATCCTTTGACTCCATAGCCCAATGGACTAAAAGCTCTCAATCTTGCCCTTAGTTTGTGGATTCCACCATTTTCACAAAACAAACTCTTGAATCTATAACTAGCCTAAAACCTTCCAAGAACAAAGATAAATCATAAAGAGAGAGCCCTCTCTGGATGCAGATTGGCTAGATTATGCATCTAAAAGGTTGGTTTGTGGTTTCCTCGGGTATACTTTCCTCTTACACAACTTCTAAGAAAACCTGAGTGATAACACCCTCCCAACCCAAGAAATCCTCGAAGATGCTTTAGGGTTGTGGGTATTTTTCATTATTTAATGGATTTAATTTTGTTAGGGTCTACCTTAACACCCTCATGAGATACAATATGACCCAAATATTCCACCTCCTATACTCCAAAGAAAAATATGGAGGATTTTGCATATAATTGTCTCTCCTCCAATAGTTTGAGCACTTTTCAACATGTTGAACATGATACTTCCAAGACTTTTTGTAGATTAGTATATTATTAAAAATACTAACACAATTTTTTTAAGGAATGGCTTGAAAATAAAATTCATCAAACCTTGAAATTTGCAAGGTGCATTAGTAAGGCCAAAAATTCATAATGTAACAGCCCTAGTCAAAAATCCATGTAATAAAGTTAATAAAGGAAAAATAATAACCAAGGTAATGGGGCATGTATTCCAAGCTAAATGTTGGGGAAAAACATATTGATCGAGATCACTTGTGATTAATTAATGGCTATGGAAATTGGCAAAGGCTTTGGAAAGGCTAAGTGGCATTAATTGGCATTTTATTTATGAAAATAATGGAAATTGGGAGAAAAGGGAGGTGAAAGGTGATATGTTGCATATGAGGAGGAAAATCAAGGGAAATAATGGAAAATTGAAGAAAATAGGGGCCTCATTAATAAAAAGGCTTCTGAGGACTAGTTTGTAGTTTTTTTTGTCAGTTTAGACTTGTTAATTTTAGCTAGGAGCTCTCTATTCTACTCTCTCTTCCATACTCTTTGACACTTTGATTTTTCTTGGAGCATTGTTGGAGGAGTGTGTCATAATTTGGATTTGGAGAAAGAAGGCAAAGGAACAACAAGAAAGTGTAAGAGTAGATTGGTATCAGTAGCTACAACAGATTTTTCTTGTAGGTGCTGAGCTGCATGCATGATTTCCTTGCTATTTTTAGCATGCAGGGAACATGCATGTGGTTTATTGGTTATGATCTGTAATTGGCTTGGAGGATTGCCTAGATTGATGGTGATTTTTCCTAGCCTTGCCACTTCCTAGATAGCCATGGTGTTGTGGGTTTCTTTCCTTTCATGTAATGGTTGGTGTGATGCAGGTAAATTCTAAGTGCAGACACAAACAATCCCTCTAGCCCGAGAGAGAGGGTCTAGTCACAAACAGACAATCTATGGAAGATTTCCTTAGGCTAGAATCAATTAAGAGGGTTTACCTCTTAGAACACTATTCCGCTTGGTGATGTTCCTGCTTCTTCATTCCAGCTACCTTTCTTTTCCTTCCTTCGCAAACCTGAAACAAGCAAACAACAAACATGATAGCATACAATATTGTATTCAACCTACTTAACAGGTCAAGGAACATTAAGCCATAAAGATGTAAAATGACACTTCATGTAGGAAACCAATCAATAGTTGCAATTATATAAATCAAAAAGAGATTACAACCGCTGCCTTGATGTTGCTGGTCTCCTATGACGTATCTAGGTTCCCACACTTCTACTAACACTTCATGGATAGCCCCAACAATAGAGATTTTAAGGCCTCTTTCCCTCTAGTTTCAAATCACACCCAAGCACACTATTCTCCCTCAAACATACACTAGAAAAACTTCAAACTATAGATGTATTGCTCATTATTCTAACTCCAAAACTAAAACTAGCTTTTGCTTAGGAAAAAGAAAAGTTTTTATAGATTGGATGGATGGGAGATGGTTCCTCTTCTCATGGGAGAAGGCTTTATCTCTTGGATTAGTTCCATCCTAATAGGGGAAAGGAGCCCAAACTTGCCTCCTCGACTCCATCCAGCCTAACCATTTACCAAAATTCTGTTACGAAGCTTATAGAGCTGGAAGCTTCAACTCCATATTTAAAAAACTTTCCAAAAGAGGATCAGTGTGACTGAGAAAGTGCTTAGTCGATCTGATCGGCGCTAGGGACAATTTTAATCGCTGCATATCGACGCCAGTGGGACAAAGGTCCTTATTGTTGGTCTTGTAAACTGGGGAAAACATAAGGTTTTTGGGAAATGACGCAAAAGGGAATTATTCTTCTCATGAAGAGGGACATAATGGGAGTTTCTTCATGATAGGAAAGCATGTCGGGTATGTTGTAGCATTCATTGTCATTTGAGGTTACTTGATAATATTTAAAAAGAAAAATAAAAATTAAATAAAAAAACACAAAATCAAATATTATGTATGTAATTATTTTTAAAAAAAAAATCAAAAGACAATGGGCCCGACCCATTGTCTAAAGTTCATGCAGGTTCAAGAGGCGCGATCAAGTGATAGCTTAATAAGTACATTGAGGTGTACTACGGGGAAGCAATGAGCACGAAGATTAATTATAGCTCAACCCTTGCAGTTAACCGTGACGTTAGCATGGTTGACCACAATGTGTGGCCTGAAATTACTGCGGGGGTTCAACCTCGATGAAGCTCCCATACATTCTTTACCCCCGTGGTGGGCTCCCAAAGCTTTCTGCCTCACGTTGCTCATTCCACATCTTACACTGCTTTCATCTGTTAATTGCCCACGTCACTCACTGTACCCTGCCACTTCATCCACTACTCCATTAATGCACAACATTTATTTCACAACATTTATTAAAATTTCCCCCCCGTTCAATTATTGTATATAAATAAAGTAAAAGAAAACGTTGTATTGATCATTTGCTTGTAAAACGGAGTATTTTTCTTTTTAGTTTGATATTCCAAGTCAGCAATTTTCTTCAACAACTGTATTTTGAGTCAGCAACTGTCACCCACGAGATGCCATGACTAAGCAGGTAAGTTCTTCCTCAATCATTCATACCCCATTAATGGATGTCGAGCACGATAATTCTGATACCCTTTGTACCATTAAACACATTCCATTGTATCAAGGGTTCATGCTGAACCACAAGAAATTTATCACCGTCCCTGTTACACAACAATTTGTCACCGTCCCTGTTACCCCGTCTCCCGCATCTTGGAGGACTCATTTCGGGACCTATGAGAAGTGACATGACCTGCAAACACTTGCATTACATTCCCCTGAACATGAACTTCATTTGCCTTGAAGACATCTCCTGCAAAAAAACCCATAAAAACAACCCTTTTTCCATTGGCACGGTTTCACAATGCAACACTCGTGCCAATGGGGGAAATCCTCTAAAGAGGGCGCACCAGTTGGCGCTCTGTCACAGAGTTTCACTTGCGCCAGCCAGAATGGGTGATGTTTTTTAACAAACCAATAGCGGAAGATTCATCCTAACCAACTCCTGGACTGAATCTATCTTGAGTTGGGTGGTTTGGCTTCGAATCTCCATAGAGGGGAAGTGGTTTGCCACCTCTCATGGAAGCTTCTTTAGTGACAAAGCCAATCCCATGAATATTGTGGATGATCCCTACTCCCCCTCCTCCATCTATAAAAGCTTGTCCATTTTCCTTAGGCAAGCTAGTTCCAGGGATTGAGAATTGTCAAGTGGTTAAGAGCTTCATGCTGCAAGAGCCTTCTTCGTTCCCATAAGACCAAATCTAAGTAAGGAGATCATTATCCAAATAACCAAGGAGAGAGAGGCTTGTTCCCATTCCCAACAAGCTTTGCAAGACATGTGTTGCTGATCACCCAGCCAAAGGAGGATTTGACGTCAGATCTATGGTTGTATTCTTCTTTGTTCATCATTAATAGATGATTATTGTTATGGTTCCACTCTTATTGTTCTTTGTAATGATGATGAGTTATATCCTTTCTGACTTATATAGTTGCATCTATTGGATTTTATGCTTGTGTTTGTGTCATTCTTTGTATGTGCAGGTGTCCATTCACGGAGATCGTGGAGATCGTGACCAGTTGGAGCAAAGGAACGGGAGCGTCAACTCTTCTACAAGCACTAGCGTTGGAATCCAGGTAGGCCCTCATCATTGGTCTTTAATTTGCAATTAGGAACTTGCGTGGTAGCATTGTATGATTGTTGCTAGACCCAATTTGGGCTAGTAGGGATCACCTTTGTCCGCAGAGGGGATTTACCTCCACAACAATTTGGCGACTCCACTGGGAAGTCAGCTTGTTGTTTGATTTGTAAAATTTAGACGAAGCCTGAAGTACGGCCAGATAGCCTTCGAAATGCTATTGCTTTGCATTAGCCAAGTAGATCAACACCACTTCAGTCAATCTCCGGTTTGGTTTACGAACTAAACAGCTTGGAACTTGTCTTGTTTCTTGGTTTTTCCTGCTTGGTTAGCCTTTTGGGTTGAGTTCTTTTGTTATTTCTCATCCCTTGGTGTACCTGGTTATTGTTGGCCTAGCTTTGGCTTGCTTGTTTTTTATTTTTGCATAGAAAACTTGACTGATGCACTTTTATAGCGTTACAGTCACGCCAATTGGTGCTAGTTTCTCATTGACAACTCATGCCAATCCTCAAAAGGTGCTAGTTGCAGCCTGACAATCGTGCCAGGCCTAGGAACTTTTGAATTTTTCCTGGTTGTGAGCCTCCTCAGCTTTGCTTTTGTTCTAGGTACCCTTTTTTGACTACTTGAGTGTGTTAGAGTCTTGTTTGACTGGCTTTGATCTTTATCCTTTGGGTGTTTGCCTTTTTCCATCGATTTCACATTTCTAGCCCTAAGCCATCTAGTGGCTTTGTGTGTCGAGCCTTCCTTAGGTGTTTGTGGTCTTCTATTGGTCCAGTCGACTCTTTGATTGCTCCCTTACACTTGTTTGGTGGTTGTTCATCGTTTTATTGCGTTATTTGAGTGACTTGCCTCTTTTTCACTTGAATTCTGCTTTGTTTCGCTTTGGGCCTAGATTACACGACTCATTGGTGTCTGTGGGACTTTTCTCATTCTTTGAAGGATTGTTTTGTGATTTAGGGATCTGAATGTGCTTGTATTGAGTGGAATTTGTTTGTTATCATTTCTCAAAGTTTGTTTAGTGCATTTTTCCATCAACATAAAAGAAAAAATCTCTTTTGCTTCACATTAGTTAATGAGAATTTATGCTTTTCATTGTTATTAGTGATTAGTAACCTTGAAGAAAAGTTTGTTAATTTCCACTAGCTACATTAGAGATATTCTTCATTGTTTTGTGATCATTTCGCTTGTGTGAAAGCTCTCAAACTCCCTCGTAGCTAGCATTCATTGAATGAAATGACATATTGTGGCATATAGTTTGCATTTAGGAAATTTTGAGACATTACATACGGTAAGGCCTGAAAACTAAAACATAATACAAGATCGGCTTTAAAATGAACTGAATGAATCTAAAAATACATTGGAACATAACACACACTTTTTACTGGTCTAGGCTAGATACATGCTCCGGCGTCGTTAAACCTAGTCACTTTTGTTTCCACTCAAGGTTGGGTGATTCCTCCTTTTGTGACTCAATAGTGGTCTAGTATGGATTTGTGCTCCCACATACCATTGAGTATATGGGGAGACCCCACTAGGTTATCATCCTTTATTCCTAGGAAGTCGTGTTTGCCGCCTTACGACCCGTAACGCACTGAACACAACATTCGGGAAGATTGACTGTTGTACGGAAAGTCCTTGGTTTTGATATGATTGCCAAAGTGTATATGCAGTTTTACGGATTGTCTGGTAAACCTTTTGCCTAGTTCTCTAGAGTAGTCACTTTTGATCCTTTTCGGACGCCCTAAAAGAAAAGGCTCATCTGAGCATTTGTCACTTCGGGCTCACTAAACATTCGAGGCGACTAGAGTCATCTTTTTGTCCTTTTCTCGACTCTTTAAAGATGAAAAGGTCAATTTATGTCCTTGTGTCTTAAAATTTATTCGGCCACATTCACATTTACCCTGTTAGATCTTATTTGCGTTAGTTTTAGTAGGGTCCTTTCTCATTAGTTTGTCTAGGATTTTTTGAATCGAATCATCCTGGCAGAATCATCGATCCCGTCTCCCGTCCCTAGTGACCAAGGGTCTCCTTCTTCTATTGCTCCTAAGACACCGGTTGGTAGTGGTACTCTCCTTGTTATTCCGAGTGTCCAACCGCTGAACTCCCACGCTCCAGAAGACGATTTTGACGATCTACATTGGAACCCTGTTTGGGAGCCTTCCGAAGAGGATACTCCTTTTACTCCTACTGGTGTTTCGGTCCCAATGTCTTCCTCTGATATGGATGACACATCTCCCATCGCGAGTGAAACACTCATTGTGACAAGTTTTGAAACTCCTATCTCGATCGTAACCCCACCCTTCAGTGTCACCCCTCTCGGTGTCACCTTGCCCTTACGCTATAGAGCTTTGAGGGATGTTATGGGTTCTAGGAACTCCTCGGGTTCCATGTGGGATCACAACATCACTCCCACTACGGGATCTTTTATTCCTCAAATTCACAATAGAGTTGTCACTTCAGTCTCGACTATTCCAACTGTTTGTGTAGCTTCTTCAGCGCATGTTGTTAGTGCCATTACGGCATCCTCGATTGTAACCACTGATGCTGGTCCATCCCATGGTTCGATAAATAGTGGCCAATGAGTACCTACATCCGGAGTTGTCGATCCTACACTTAGTGCCCCACCTTCTTCTGGTTCCATTCCAGCAGGGGGGACATACGATCAGTATTTGCAAGCCATCCAGGATCCGGGCATGCAAGGTCCAGTTCGTTACTGTGACCCTGTAGGGCATCATCTTTATATTAGATCCTTGCCATCCCAGCCTGCGGTTGAGGTCTCAGTCCCGTTAAATGTTTCTTGGGGTACCACTCATTACAGTGGTGGCCAAGCACCCCTTTCGGATCAAGGACCACCTTACCAAGGTTAGTCGTCTTACACACAGACTTCTTATGGGCAGCAGTATTACAGGCAATCTTATCCAGGGAAACCTGGAGGCCCACAAGGAAAACCCTTTTAGGGACAACCTTCGGCCTATGGTGGTCCATCTTTCACTTATCTTGGGCAACCCTTTGGAAATCTAGGACAACCTTATATGCAACAAGGTCAACCTGGGGTCCAGTAGGGATACCCTTAAGGTCAACCCTTTGGGAATCCAGGACAACCTTATATCCAACAAGGAAAACCTGGGATCTAGCAGGGGTACCCTTCTGGGCAGGGTGGTCAGCCTTACGTACAGCAATGCCAACCCACTGTCCAGTCTGGTTAACCGTCTGGACAATTTGGTCAACCTCAAGGACAACCAACCATCCAGTCTGCTCAGTCATCCGTTCCATCGGGACAACCCTCGGTTGTGCAGGGACAACCCAACACCCAACAAGCTCAACCTTCTGGGAAAGTGGGTCAATCTCAAACTCAACCAAGACAACCTTCTGGCCAGATGGCCCAACCCCAATCCTCTCAAGGACATCTTTCTAGGCCTGCTCAACCGGGCATGCAAACGGTTGTTGCTTCTCAAGCTCCACTAGGTTTCCAGCCCCAGGCTGGGCCCCAGACCCAAGCTGGTATTCAGATGCAAGTTGGGTTTCATTATCAACCTTCTTATCAAGCGCAACCTAGTCCCCAGGCTCAATATGAAGCCCAACAACCTTATGGTTTCCAGCAATCCTAGGGGCAAGCTCAGTTTGCACCGTACCAATATTATAAACAAATGAAGGTGACTCCTTATCAGAATTACCAACAACAATATGTTGCTCCTACAAGCCAAGTTGGTAATCAATGGGGTGCTGAGGGGCAAATCCAGGGTCAGCCGTCCAGTTATGGCTATAACTCCTATGGACAAAATCCCTATAGACAGAACCCCTATGGGCCAAGTCCATCCTGACAAAATCAATGGGGGAAACCAACAACCAGTTGGAACCCTGGTGCTACCCCTTATCCACGGCCACATATTTCCTTCAATCCTCAGTTACCCTTCTTAACAACATTGGAACTGCTAGATGTGTCCAAATTGACTAATGATCCCATCCTCCATAATCCATGCTGGCCACCAGTTCCAACCAAGATTCCCCGTGACTGTCCCAAATTCGATGGCAAGGCTGGAGAAGACCCCCAAGCCCACGTTATGATTTATCACCTTTGGTGTTCAACAAATTTGTGGCTTGACAATTCAATCCGGCTCCGCCTTTTTCAAAGGACTCTCACCGGCTCTACTACTAAGTGGTATATTGAGCTAACTCGCGAATCCTTTCAAGATTTTAACTTGTTGGCAATGGCATTCCTAACTCATTTTCAATTGCCAATTCGGTATGAGACGGGAATGCATCTCCTCACGTCTCTTAAACAGGACACAAACACACACATATCTGATCATATACATGAATGGAGACAGCATCATCGTTTGAGTAAGTTCTGGATTCCTGATTAGCTCCTGACCGATTGGTTTACAACCTCCTTTGTCCCTGCGATCACATGAGACATTGCTATGGGGGCATGTGTAACTGAAGAGCAGGCTATTGCGCGTGCTTAGTACCTCGACTTGGTTTATTCCCAGTCTGGTACCCTATATTATTATTTTCCTGACGCTCCGAGACCCAAAACATCCAAAGCTCTACCAAAGCCATCTGTTGACAGTGTTATTGGATCTGTAAATCCGTCTTCTAAGAAATCTTCCACGAACCCTAGGAATAAAAATTCGAATGCTTCGAACGAAAATACTTCTTAGGCTGTGTCTAATTCTAGAAATACTTCCGAGGTTAACGCCATCCAATCCACCACGGCGGATAAAGCCTCGAAAGGAAAAAAGAAGGGAAAAGGGAAAAATAAATATGATCAACCCAAGTAGGACTCCCCTAAACCTCCACCCAAGGAAGGAGCCAAACGTAAACACAAGTATCCTTGTCTTATCTATGACGAGGATCACTATACCAAAGATTGCCCAAGGCGGTCCGAAGTTAGTCGCTTATTGAAAGGTTCCCCTGGGACTCCTGCGGTGCTGAAAGAACCTTTCCCCTCACAACAAACGCAAATGGTGGCAGACCCATCCTCATCTTCTTCTCCCTTTGGTTCTCAAGTGTTCATGGCTGGAACGATTCCCATTCATATTACTACTCGAGAAAAAGAATATCCGCCACCTACCAAGAAAGAGCCTGAGGTTCCCTCCAGCACTCCTCCGTCCAGTTCTGGTCCGCTCCATATCGAGAGACCTAGCACTGAGATGCCTATTTGACCCCCTCCTAAAGATGTACTCCAGAGATCTTCTTACAACCCTAATGCTCGTGCTACCCAGCACTACAACATCGTTGAGGACTTAGCTTAGGCTCCGTCAGTTATGTCTACTCTAGAAGTTCTCCAGAGCTACCCATCCCAGAGGAAGTCCTTGCTATCAACCATCGGCAGCATTGACCCAGCCGACTCAGATTTGATTACTTTTGATCTCGAGAGCCATGTACCAAGACTACCTCACCAGATTGCCTTCCTTATCCAGGTCATCATCAATTCTAAAACTATTCACCGTATGGTTATTGATGAGGGCACTTTAACTTGCATTATGTTTGTTGCTTGTTGGAAGGCTATTGGTTCTCCGACTTTGAGTTAGTCTCCTAGAACCTTGGAAGCCTTTGATGGGAGAGAGTCTCACCCTTACGGTATCCTCCAACGCTTGCCTATTAGTTTGGAAGGGAAGACTGTTGAAGCGGAAGTTGAAGTCGTTGATGCTAATATTACTTACAACCTCCTTTTGGGCCAGAGCTGGACATATACCATGCATTCCATGGCTTCATCTCTATTTCGTGTCATTCATTTCCCTCATCAGGGGAAAATTGTCACAGTAGACCAACTCTCTTTCTTCGCTTCCTCTTCCGAAGTCAACGTGCCTTTTGTGGAGCATACCTCCATTCCATTAGAGAGTATGGGAGTTGGGCTCTTTAAAGATCCCGCCTTCATGGATGTCTTTTCAATCCTGCCTCCGAACATCGCTTTTGTCAATATGATTTCGGTTCATTCTGATCCTTGGGTTCTTCCCCCAATTGACCAGATAGAATCATGGGGCAATGAGATGCCGTTGAGTCCCGTCAAGCTCAACTATGTCGAGATTGTTTCCGTATCGGCTCCTCCTCCTGAGTTTGCTTCTTTGAGCAGAGCTCTTGACTCGTATGCTCATTCCCCTTGGTTTGGAGACTATGCTTCTTCGGATCCCTTAAAGGAAACATTTCCTTCTGATGAAGCCATTATCGAGACTATGTCTCTCGAGGAACCCCCTTGGTCCAATATTCACCATCGTTCCTCGTTCCTCCCTACACATTAGGAAATGCTTGCCTGTCTCGAGCGGTTTGCTCGTTGTCTCCCTGCACAACCCCTTCAAACACCCATCCAAGTATATCACATGGGAAACATCACACAAACCCAACCGATCGACATCTCTGTTAAACTAGGGATTGTCAAGCATATCTATATTGGAGTAACTTGTAATCCCGAGGAAATTCAGCTTTATATTTGTCTTTTTTGTGAGTTTCATGACTTTTTTGTTTGGTCTTACAAAGAAATGCCTAGCATCGACCCAAGCATTGTGGTGCATGAGATACCCACGTATCCGGGAGCTAAGCCTGTCCAACAGCGTTTACGCCCCATGCACCCCCGAAAGGCTGCGACCATTCAAGCAGAAGTCGAAAAGATTCTCAAGGCTAGCTTCATCTACCCCATCCCACTCACAGATTGGGTTTCCAATATCATCCCTGTGGATAAAAAGCAGGGTACCATCAGGGTCTGTGTTGATTACTGTGATATTAATCGAGCTTGTCCCAAGGATAACTACCCCACACCATTCATTGACTAGCTCATTGATGAGTGTGCCGAAAGTGAGATATACTCGTTTATGGACAGTTTCTCTGGTTATAACTAGATTAATATTGCACCAGCCGATCAGCACAAAACCGCCTTTATCTGTCCGTGGGGCACTTTCGCTTACAAAAAGCTCCCTTTTGGTCTGAAGAACGCCGGTGCTACCTTCCAACTCGCAATGTCTTATGCATTCCATGATATTCGACACATCGTGCAACCTTACCTGGATGATCTACTAACTCACTCAGCTAAGCGTCAAGACCATCCCGCTCATCTCCGCGAAATCTTTCTTCATTGTTGACACTACCATATTCGGCTCAACCGGCATAAGTGTGTCTTCTGCGTAGAGTCTAGTAGACTTCTTGGGTTCATCGTCTCCCAAGAGGGCATTCGTCTAGATCCCCTTAAAGTCGAGGCCATTCTGAATCTTCCTCCCCCTGCTTCCTTGCAGCAATTGTAGATCTTGCAGGGTAAAGCGAATTTTTTATGACGGTTCATTCTGAACTATGCCGAAGTGGCCAAAGTTTTTACGTGGTTACTAAAGCGAGACACCCCGTTTCGATGGGATGTCGCCGCTCAAGAGTCCTTCGAGCATCTCAAGGCTCTCCTTGTTTCCGCTCCTTTGTTGCATCCTCCTAATTACCATCGTGATTACACCTTGTATCTGGCCGCTGCCGATACCACCATTGGCATGGTTCTCGTTCAAGATGATGATGATGGCACTCAACACGTCATTTATTATCTCATCTGCAATTTATTAGATATAGAATCTCAATATGCTCACGTCGAGAAGTTGGCATTGGCCGCCGTTTGTGCAATCCAATGCTTCCGCCATTATATCTTGATGCACACTACGACAGTGATCTCCGATTTCAACCCAATGACGTACATCTTGTCACGTCAGCTTCTGGGGGGCAAGTACTCGAAGTGGATTGTTATCCTCCAAGAGTTCAACTTGGAATTTGCTACTACCAAGTCCAAGAAATCCCATGTCTTCGCTAAATTGTTGTGCTCTTTGCCATCCCTTACCGCACCCTCTTGGTTAGAGGATCATATTCTGAACAAAACCCTCTTCTTAATCAGCACCCTCGATCCCTAGTGCAGGGGTATCATTGTCTATTTATAGACATCCTCTTTTCGTCCCGAGACATCTAAGGATGCTCGACGACGGATTCACCATCAATCCCAACCATATCGCATTGTTGGGACACCCTGTACCGCCTCAGCGTTGATTCTGTTCTTCGCCGATTCTTAACACTCGAGGAAGCTGAGAAAGTTTTAAATGATTGCTTCTCTGGTGCCTGTGGCGGTCACATGTCCAGATATTATACTGCATAGAAAATCCTTCGTGCTAGTTACTTTTGGCCCTCCATCTTTAAGGATTGTATTCTTGTTGTCCGCTCTTGTCACGAATGCCAAATCTACCAACGGAAGATGCGTGCGCCTCCCGCTCCACTGCACCCCATTGTTACCATGGGCCCTTTTGCAAAATGGAGCATTGATTATATGACCTGTAACCCTAGCTCGGCCAGGGGGCATGGGTATATCATCATTGTTGTTGATTACTTCACAAAATGGGCTGAGGCGATGCCCACATTGTCTGAAGATGGTCACACCATGGCGCAGTTTTTATTTAATCATGTTATCTCATGGTTTGAAGTCCCTCAAGCCATCGTCACTGATCACGGCAAGCATTTCCATAATCATATGATGACTAAGCTTACAACCCAGTTGGGCCTACGACACGATAGCTCGACTTCATACTATCCTTAGGCCAACGGTCAAGTAGAAGCAACAAGGTTCTAGTTACAATGCTTCAACGAACAATTGGCATGCATAAGTCCAACTGGCACTTGATGTTGTTCTCTGCCTTGTGGGCCTACCGAACCCCTGTGAAGGATGCCACCAGTTTCACTCCTTTCCAATTGGTGTATGGACTGGAGGCTACCCTTCCCATCGAGTGTGAGATCCCTTCATTAAAATTAGCTGTCGAATTACTCCCTCGCACTACTCCGGTAGAGGAATGCCTTCTTTACCTAGAGCGGCTAGACAAGACTCGTCGACTAGCCTCTTTAGCTATCGAAGAATAGAAGAAGCGAGTGAAAACTCACTTCAATCACACTGTTCATCCTCGTTCTTTTGTTGAGGGAGATTTAGTTCTGCTCTACGATCAAGCCAATGATAAGCTGGGGGCAGGGAAATTCGAGCCCATGTGGCACGGGCCTTACATTGTAAAGAGATTTTTACAAAAAGGGACCTACGAGCTGATTGACTACAAAGGGAATCCCCTGGATAAGCCCCGTAATGGGCTTTACTTGAAAAATTATTATGCATGAATTCCAAGCACTCTATTTTTTGTACATACGTGTGCTTTAGCAAGTGTGTTGTGTGTGCATGTTTTCATGTTTTTGTCTTGGTGTGTCGGCGTGATTGTCGCTTATTGTGTCCTTTTGCTTCTTGGACAGATGTCTGGTTCGCCTTATGTTGGTTTCGTTGATGGTACCTCCTCCAGTACACACAACTTGTCCTTTGCGGCATGGTTGATCTACGATCCTCATGGTGAGCTAGTAGACCTTCAAGGGGTTTGTCTAGGTTGTACCACGAACAATGTTGCTGAGTATAGTGTTGTGATTGAGTTACTGGCCGAGGCAATTAATCTCTGTATTCGAACATTTGTTGTGAACTTGGACTCTCAGCTTGTCGTCCACCAGCTCAATGGGCAATATTCCGTCAGAGACCATCGGATTTTAGGGTTATATCTATGTGTTAAGTTGTTAGAAAGGGATTTTGATTTCATCACATATCAACATATTCCAAGACAATTTAATACGTTAACTGATGCATTAGCCAATTATGTATTGGACAGACATTTGCATAACATGTAATTTAAAATAGCATAAGAAGCATAAAACACAATAACCATAAGCACATGTATATATATATATATTTATATATATATATATATATTATATATATATATGTATATATATATAGATATATATGTATATATATATATAGATATATATGTATATATAATATATATATATATATATCTATATATATATATACATTATATATTAATTATATATATAATATTATATATATATATATATATGTATATATATATATAGATATATATGTATATATATATATAGATATATATGTATATATATATATATATATATATATCTATATATATATACATATATATATATATATATACATATATACATATATATATATATATATATATATATATATATATATACATATATATATATATATATATATATATATATATATATATATATATATATATTATATATATATTATGTCCAAATGTTTGCACAATGTGCATCATCAAAAAAAATAATACATGTTTGTCTTAATACATCCAGAGACAACATGTCTCTCAAAAATATGCGTGAAAATAAAGCCTGGATGTCTAATCCTATGGTGCTCATGGTAGCACGTCACTGCTCGCACTAGGCATCTCAAGCGACAGTGGATGCGACTGGGCACCCCCACCGTGTGTCTCTGGTATGCTAACAGGACATCCGCTAGCCGAGCATAATCTGGAATCCCTCGAGCGATACCCTCAAGGTTCTGGATAAGTTCTCCCCCCTTGGTACCTTCCTCCTGAGGATTTGCTACAGGTTGGTTTCTCCTCGAAATAGGAGACATGTCGGCTGGTTGCTCTAGGCCAACGTCTGCATATACATATAATCAGTGTTAGAACAAGCATGTATTAACAAAAAAAAAATCATAACAAACAAAAGCAAAAAGAGGTCATACCTAACTCCTCATCCCAATCCTCTCTTTCTGGCAATGGGAGATTAGGGTCACCTGTGAAGTTAGTCCCTACATACGGCCAATCCTTGACCACAATCAGCTGGCGACGGAGCCACCCAAAAAACTCAGGCCTCCAAGACATTTGCGGGCCTCCCCCCTAGGCATTAGCGCTGCCCAACGAGCCATTCTTGGCTCTCGAGGTACTGGATCAGGTACGAAGGCACCTTGGCCCTAAAAGATTGGTAACCGTTCCAAAATGAATGTCACCAGAATAGAACCATACCCAAACTACTGCAGTTTTCCTTTCTTACCTTTTGTAAGCTGTCTCTTCATGTTAGTAGTTACCGTTGTCGCCCAATCAAAGATAGTCAGATTCAGACACTCTGTGGCCAATATGAGTTGGTTCTTTGTTTCCTCATGAGGTGCCTGTGCCCCCGCAGCTCATGTGATGGTAAACAACACTGCTTTGAGTGTTAGATCCTGAATAGTGGCGATGTCCACCTTTGAACTTCATGATCCGAATTGTGCCCCTGGGCACACCCGTGCCATCACCTCCTCCATCTTCTCACCAGATGGCCTGCTACCTATTAATAGGGGCACCGGCCCTCTACGTGATAGTCCTGTGATGAAGTAGACGTTAGATACGTCCAGTTCCAACACTTGATCTCGTATATGGAACACTTGCTCGTGTTTGTCCCAAAGATTGATAAAGTACCGTAAGAGCTCCGGTTGAGCTCGTAGGTAAGGTGTGAGGAAGTATTTTTTTAGCCCACAATTCCTAAGGGCTTCCATGCAATCTTCGTCTACTATGGCCAATTCATCCACTCTATCATGTTCCCTTTCCTTCCATTGGATCACCATTTTGTTCGTTTCTCTGCAGCCATAAGATCAAAAAACATTAATTAGATCTTTGGTAAATCTAGAAATGCATTAAAATTGTTGAAATTTGGAAAACCAACGCTCGGCCATTGGCGCGACTGTTTTTAAAACAGTCGCGCCCATTGGCCCGGGCCTTTGGAATAAAAAGGCCCATTGGCGCAGGTCCATGCCCGATACCTGTGCCAATGGGCGCAACCCTAGTTTTTCAAATTCCCTCCCCACAAGTCGATGGAGCAAGCTAAAACAACTAAAAAATGGACTAAAATGGAGTATGAGAAGGTGCCTCTTACCTGGAACTGCCTACGCTCTGAATAGTCACACGGATTTGTCACAATCGTCACCCAAAGATCGCACACCAAAAGCACTACTATCGCTCTTCAATGAGGTAAAAGTAAAAAGTAAATTTAGTTTTTACCATTTTGACATATTTATGGCTTTTTAACTCAAATTAGGTTTTTAAAAGTCATTTTTTAAGAATATTTTAATATATTGCTATCAAAAATGGATTTTACACTTGTTTTTGTGCAGCGACAAGTTTTTATGCGACTTAGATGGTGAAACGAGTTGTATTTTATATTTTTTCAGACTTGGTAAATACACGAAAAAGTCATTATGGAGTCATCTTTCTGCTCTTTTCTGACTCTCTAAACATGAAAAGAATGTCGAATTATTCCTCTCGACTCGCTAAACGTAAATGAGAGGCGGTCGTCTTTAAACTCTTTTTCGATCGTGTAAAGACGAAAAGATGGTCGGACCCTTGTAATTTCAGGTTCATTAACGGTTACGAAACGACATGGTTTCGATCGCTTTTTTTACTTTTTCAGGTCGAGATCACTAATCATGAAAATTACTCCTCGATCGTAATGGTCGGGCGGTTCTTTCGAGCATTGTTTTATACTTTTTCGAGCTCGAGAAACACAACATTATGAAAAAGGACCCCTTTGGAGTTTACTTTTCCACTGTCTTTTCAAACTCTCTAAACATGAAAAGACGTCGAGTTCTTCCTCTGTTAGACTCGTTAAAACTTGATGACATTGGATTCCGTCGAAATGACGCCTTACAAGCATATGCTATCCCCGTCACGGTTGTCATAAAAAATAACCGGGGTACTCACCAGAAATGGTGGGGAAAATGGAACCAGAATCATTGTCGTGTTGGCAGTATGTCACTCTTGAACATGGCACTTGTCTGCATTCGTGTCTAGGTGGGGATATCTCATCTTATTTTTCACTTTCTTCCGTGGGTTTGGGTGATCCTGTTTGATCTCTCATCTGCTCGTTGCCTTGTCACCATGACCTCTGATCATTTGATGTCAAATACTGCCAAGTCCACTGTCGTGCCACTGATATGTTCAAGAGAAGTTGACCTCTGCAAAATAATCAACCTCCCTCTGATAACTGACATAATCCTGATTCACAAAACATATTATCCTCCTCTGTCTCGCGTCGATGATGTGGGAAACACTATTGCCCACCTTCGATCAAGGTCGCTCCCTGTCGACTTCAGCTCATTATCCAGGAAGTTGACCTAGAGACTCCCTTCAGGTGCCTTGCAGCCTGCATGCCTCAATGGCAGGTTCTTCGTGTTCAACGCGAGGTTTTCATCATTGGCCTCCGATCAAGCGATTCTATGGGTGTTCAACGCCTGCTCACTTATTCGCACGCCGTAGATTGTACCTATTGTACCTTGAGGGCCATTATCATTATTGGTGGTACCTCTCGCGTCTGTTAACAATTTTCATCATTTACTGGTAATCAGACGATGTTCCTGCATGTTCGACTTTGACACCTCTATTCGCATGCTTGAGCTTGTACTTTGTTTGGGTCGAGATGGAGCGCAAGACCCTGGATTTTGTCTCTTGGGATCCAGGTTGCGATTTTGTGGATTATTATGGTCATTACATGACTCATTCACTGGATGGCTGCGACCATGCCTAATTCTGTCTATTGATCCTCACTGGATGGATGCGTCCATACCTTGGATCTTGATTCTTATGTACTCTGCTATGTACTTGAGATATCAGTTGTACTTCTCCACGCAAGTTTTCCGGCGGCCGTGTTTTCGATTGGACATGTTCTTGTAAAGCATTTCAACCCTCTCTCTCTCTCAGGCCTCATGCTTTAGGGGGCATCTGTTACACATCAATTTGTCACCGTCCCTGTTACCCCTTCTCCCGCATCTTGGAGGACTCATTCCAGGACCTACGAGAAGTGACATGACCTGCAAACACTTGCATTACATTCCCCTGAACATGAACTTCATTTGCCTTGAAGACATCTCCTGCAAAAAACCCATAAAAACAGCCCTTTTTCCATTGGCGCGGTTTCACAGTGCAGCACTCACACCAATGGGGCAAATCCTCTAAAGAGGGCGCGCCAGTTGGTGCTCTGTCATAGAGTCGCACTCGCGCCAGCCAAAATGGGTGATGTTTTTTAACAAACCAACAGCAGAAGATTCATCCTAACCAACTCCTGGACTGAATCTATCTTGAGTTGGGTGGTTTGGCTTCGAATCTCCATAGAGGGGAAGTGGTTTGTCACCTCTCATGGAAGCTTCTTTAGTGATAAATCCAATCCCATGAATATTGTGGATGATCCCTACTCCCCCTCCTCCATCTATAAAGCTTGTCCATTTTCCTTACGCAAGCTAGTTCTAGAGGTTGAGAATTGTCAAGTTGTTAAGAGCTTCATGCTGCAAGAGCCTTCTTCATTCCCATAAGGCCAAATCTAAGTAAGGAGATTCTTGTCCAAATAACCAAGGAGAGAGAGGCTTGTTCCCCTTCCCAACAAGCTTTTCAAGACATGTGTTGCTGATCACCTAGCCAAAGGAGGATTTGACGTCAGAACTATGGTTGTATTCTTCTTTGTTCATCATTAATAGATGACTATTGTTATGGTTCCACTCTTATTGTTCTTTGTAATGATGATGAGTTATATCCTTTCTGACTGATATATAGTTGCATCTATTAGATTTTATGCTTGTGTTTGTGTCGTTCTTTGTATGTGCAGGTGTCCATTCACGGAGATCGTGGGGATCGTGACCAGTTGGAGCAAAGGAACGGGAGCGTCAACTCTTCTACAAGAACTAGCGTTGGAATCCAGGTAGGCCCTCATCATTGGTATTTAATTTGCAATTAGGAGCTTGCGTGGTAGCATTGTATGATTGTTGCTAGACCCAATTTGGGCTAGTAGGGATCGCTTCTGTCCACAGAGGGGATTTACCTCCACAATAACCACAATGTGTGGCCTGAAATTGCTGCGGGGGTTCAACCTCGATGAAGCTCACATACATTCTTTACCCCCGCGGTGGGCTCCCAAAGATTTCCACACCACATTGCTCATTCCACATCTTACACTGCTTTCATCTATTAATTGCCCACGTCACTCACCGTACCCTGCCACTTCATCCACTACTCCATTAATGCAAAACATTTATTTCACAACATTTATTACAATTTCCCCGCCGTTTGGTTATTGTATATAAATAAAGTAAAAGAAAACGTTGTATTGATCATTTGCTTGTAAAACGAAGCAGTTTTCTTTCTAGTTTGATATTCCGAGTCAGCAATTGTCTTCAACAAGTGTATTCTGAGTCAGCAATTGTCACCCACGAGATGCCATGACTAAGCAAGTAAGTTATTCCTCAATCATTCATACCCCATTAATGGATGTCGAGCATGATAATTCTGATACCCTCTGTACCATTAAACACCTTCCATTGTATCAAGGGTTCATGCTGAACCACAAGAAATATCTTGTAGCCATGGCAATGGTTAGGTCAAGTGTCCTAGTTGCTTTTGTTCCCAAAACTCATTTATTTCCTGAATTTGTCTAATGGTTAGCCTTAGGAATGTACCCTAAGAAATGTTTTGTAATGAACCAGTCAGGGGAAAGTGTTTTCCAGGTAACTTCACAACTAATACAACAAGCCTTGAATTATCCTTTATCAGGAAATTACACTACTTTTACTGAAGAATCCCTAATCCCAATAATGAAAACATGTCTCCTCATGAGATTTCCCATGTCACTTATTTTTTAGCTCCTAAATCTAGTCAATTTTCCCTTGATGGCAATCTATTCTCTTTAGGAATGTTTGTAGTTGATATAATACCTTTGTTGCAAATAATTGCTAAATTCTACAAAAGGAAGACTCCAAGCAGGTAGGCAAAGTTGTGTTGGGATTCTTCTCCTTAATGATGAGGCTTGAGATAGTGTTGGGCATCCTATTTTTCTAGGTAGAGGTTATCAATACTCAATTTATTACTTTACCTCTCATTGGTTCTTTCAATTTTCCTTCTGTCATCACTTATTTATTTTTGTATTAGAATGCTAATAATTTCTCTAGTTTAGAGTTGAATGTGGTTGATATCAATAAAAAAAAGCAGTCAGTAGTGTTCTAGACAGACCTAATAAGAGGTGATCCAGAAGATGGTGGTTTATTTGACTTTGTTTCTTTATTTTTTCCAGTGGCTTATAAGATTTTGAATGGAAGTGTACCCCCAGCTTTCTTTCCTAAAGCTCAGGAGTATCTTCAGTTGAGTAAGGATGTGAGATGTGGTGATTGGTTTAGTTTTGAAGAACATGCAAAGATTAGGCTTTATGGGGCCTCTGTCAAGCCATACAGGTTACCTAAGTTCGTGCCAATGAGGCTTTTTTCTCTTGAATTCATAAGACAGCGCTTAGATGTTGATCAAGTTCATTTTTTTCCTATGAAGAAAGGCTTCTTTTTCAAGTTTCCTAAAGCAATGAGACCCTTCATTGTAAATACTAAACAAGTCACTCTAGAAGTTGAAAAATTGTTGAATGATATGGGTTTTCAATAGGAGGTTGAGTGGGCTTATGACCCTCACCAAATTATTTAAAAGAGAAGATTGGAGAATGGCTATTTGTCTTTTCTACATGAAAGCAGACCTGAAACTGAACAATTGGCAAATGGAGGTTTGCAAAACATTGAGGGAACAAAGGTTGAAACCCCTAGGATTACAGAAAAAGGGTCAAGAGAGCTAGAGAAGAAGTCATTGATCTGGATGAGGAAGAGTCTGAAATAACAAACAGGATCAAGCTACAGGACATAGTGTCTTTGTCAAAACTTGGTTTGGTCATTTAGTTGGGAGAGACAGAAGGTTCTCCTGCTTCCCCATCTTCTAGAGAACATGTTCATGATCAGGTTCCTTTAATACAAAATATGTTTGCTCAAATAGCTGAAATAAATTTGAAGATAAAGCTGAATATGGAGGCTCAAGCTGAGTCTCAAGTAACCCTGAGCAAATTAGATTGCTATCTACCATGCATTTGGAGAAGAGGCAACTGAAAATTGATTTCTCTCACCCTACAAAAATATCAATGGGATATTCAAGCAGTTTTAAGATTGTGAATTTGACTGTTGACACTCACAAGATCCCAATGCTTGATAAGGTCAATCTACATATGAAAAATAGATAATTAATTTTAAATGATCTATATAAGACAAATGTAGCAGCAGTCAAGGTAGAAAAAATGCTTAATAAGGTAATTTAGTAGTTGAAATTGGAAAAGGCCAACTCTAGAGTTTTGAATGCTCAGGTTGAAGAGTTAAAGAAGATTATCATTAAAGTAGGGGTCAATCCTGATGACCAACCTGATGTTCAAAAGTTATTGCAATTTTCAAATTCAGAGATTGTGATCCTGAAAAAGAAATTGAATTTACCTACAGGTGAGCATCCAATAGATGCAGGGATAGCTAAAGTGGAAAATGAAAAAGAAAATCTTTTGCAAGATGTGTTACAGAAAACTAAGGAAATTTCTTTACTTAAATAAACTCTTAACAAGTTGCAAAAACAGTTGGACACTCATGTTTGTATGGTTGTAATGCCATCCAACATAGATGATCCAGTAGCATAGGTTTTACAACTGGGAACAGAGCTTAAAATGGCACAGCATGATGCTAAGAAAGCCCAAAGAGAGCTAGAAACAACTTTTAAACTATTGAATTTAAGTGAAGAGGAATCAGGAAGGGAAAAAGATAATGCAAATAAGTACAGAGAGGATCTCTTGAGGGTTGACGATGAAATCCAAAGATTGAAAGAGAAAATGAAAGGTAATTTGTACTTAATTCAAGTGAGAGAAATTTTATGGGATAAGATTATTGAAGTTATCAAAGGCATCTGGGGATTTCTGGTGATTATTTCAGAAGAAAAGACACTCATTCAGGACATGGAAGAGGTGGTCACTAAAAATAAGCAGAAGGATCTAGATAGATCAAAGTTTGCAAAGAAAATGATAGATTTCATTAATTCTAAGTCTACTGTAGAATTGAAAGAACATGAAATTCCTGACAGAATATCATTTGTTATTAATTTTAATAAAATGATTGTCAAAAATATCTACAAGGTTACTGCTGACAAGAAGATAAAGGAGATAAAGGAGGCAGTTTCAAAGTTTAACATCTTGTTTGATAAAAGGGTTAGGGTTGGACTTCCTTCTTGCTGGGATCTATAAGGAAACTTGCTGCCATGGAACACATATGAGACCTTGTTGGTTGAGGCAAAGAGCAAAGTTGACAACACTCATGAAAGGACAACACTGTTAAAAGGAGCTACCATATTGAATTTCCTGAACAAGGATTTTAAGCTTCTTTGGATGATAAAGAATCTATTTACTGACAAGCCCACTTACAACAGGATTACAGCTTGCAAGATAACACTTGACAAGTTAGAAGAAACACCACAATCAAATGTGCCATTATAGAGAAAGTGTAAGGAATTGATGATAGAGAAACACAAAGATACATCAGCAGAACCACAGGCCTAGTCTATAGATTCAAATAGTGAGCAACAATCTCCCATCATTCTATGATTTCTATTACTTCTTATTATCTTCTTGAAATGAGTGAGGTGTTTTTACCCTCAAATGTAATATTTTGTATTTATCTTTACTTCAAAGAAATTAGAGGATAGTTAGGTATTTTGACAGTTGTGGGTGGTCATTAACTATCCTATGATGTATAAAGAGGAAAGATTATAGAAAAAAAGGGGCTGAATTTTGTAGAACATAGAGACAACACTATTTTGTACTTAATGAATTGATGATTAATAAAAGAATCAAGAGTTTCTATACATGTCGGGCACAATTTTGTTATTTCTTAATTGTGTGTCATTTATGTTTATTCATCTCTTTAAATATGGTAATGAAGCAATTGGTCTTTATTTACTGATGTAAATGAAGTTAAAATCCTTAAAGGCACTCCCATATTTAAAACCTCTTTCCATATGTTTCCTCTAGATTATAGAGAATAGTTCCTGTAAAACACAACATATTGTCTTTAATTTCCTTACATATTATTCTCATCACATTCATATTCAGCATCACAAGGCATTTTGAAACTTTCCAAGTCATATAAATATTGAGAATTTAACGTCAAGTCCTTCAGACTCTTCAAATAAGGAATTGAACAGAGATATAAGTGACAAGCATAATAAATTATTAATGTCTTAGGCACAATTTCTACACAACCAAGAACTTGGTTTCCTAAGGGAAAACATTAATTGGTGCCACTACCAGGGAGAGAAGAGAAGAACACTTTTCCTTGGGTTTTCAATAGTTTCCTCTGGTTGTTCAGTGAGAAGGAAATGTTTGGTTGTTTTGGATAAAAGCAATAAATCTGGCTCCAAGAAGACCCCATACAAGATCAGACACCTCACAACAAAAAGTTCAAGCCCTTTCAGATCCTGGAAGGCTAGTTTCTAAGATGGTTGGAAGGTCTAAAACCCCACTTACACCGATCCCTACACTGTCTGCATCAGGCAACAATTCATCACATCTCTCACCCAAACATTCATCTGATCAAGAGTCACTTTTCACATCATCTTCATTTCAAGAACCCAACTGTCAAGGGTACTCTTTAGAGTCTATTACTTTTTCATTATCTGCTATAATTATTCAACCTGAACCTATAACTACATTACCACCTCTGCACAATCCATTTACCCCTCAGTCAGGCTCCACATCTGTTGGTAATCAAGGTTCAATAAATTTGAGAGAAAACATGGCAACACCTGCATTTTTGATGAATAGGTATGCACCTCTTCAATTGCAACAACTATTGAATCAAATTCCACAAGAATACCTCAAAATTATTCCTCATTTTACAGGGGAAGATGAAAAAAAACAGAGAATCATGTATTCGTATTTGTAATTTTGAAAAAAACCTAAACGTTGAACATATAGATGTTGTTCTAAGACTTTTTGTTCAATCCTTGGATGGAGAAGCAAGAAAATGGTTTAAAGGGATTCCTAATAACTCTACTTCTTCTTGGGAAGATATGGAATGCCTATTCACCCAGAGATGGGGAGAAAAAATAGACCATGGGTATTCGCTCACAGATTTTAATGCTATGAAGAAGAAATATGATGAAATTGTAGTTGAATTTGTTAGAAGATTTAATAAATTGTACAATAGTCTTCCAGTGGAGATTAAGCCCCCTCCTGTTGGTGCCAAAATAACTTTTGCAAGGGATTTTGAGTCAAATTTTGGATTCACATTAAGGGAAAGAAGATCCCCAACCCTTGATCAAATCCAAATAGATGCATTGGAGATAGAAGCAAATCTAGTGGCTACAGACAAAGCACCAGAGACACAGCCTATTCAAGACAAGGGAAAGGCAAAGATAGAATCCTCTCAAAGTCAAATATTAGAGGATATGAGTAATGTAATTAAAACTTTGTTAGATAAATTGATTAAGTTAGAGTTGGAAAATAAGAATTCTCAGAGGCAAACACAACATAATAAGAACTTTAATCCCCAATACAGAAGACAACCTTTGCAAATCTTGCAAAAGGAGAGAAAGAACAAGATCATATTCAAGCACCATTGTATATAGAGGTAGATCCTAGTGAAGTACTAGAGCACCCCAGGGACCATGAAGATCAATTTCTACGTTGTATGTAGTAGATGAAGATGAAATTGGCATTGAAGGAGAAGAGTATGAATATGCTGAAACAGATGCCATTTATGATGAAAATAAAATTGATGTGTAATGGAAGCAATTCTCTGATTTTATGCAGGAAGAATTACATAAGAAATATGATTTAAGGTCAAGGAAAAGGTCAAGAAGTCAGGAAAATGAAAGTGAATAGCAAGTTCCAGTTTTGTCACCAAAGGAAACTCCACAAGAATCTCAGCCTGCAAAAAAAATAAATAAAGGAAAGCAACAACAGAATGCAAATGGCAAGACACAAATGCTTAAAGGTGAGTCTTCTCAAGACAAAAGTGGAAAATTTTCTTTGGAGAAACTTGTTTCCATTCCCCAAGTAATTTTAGTCATGAATAAAGGTGAAGATGAAAATGAAAAGAATGCTAAATAGGGTCATTTGTTTAATCTTACTAATGAGTTGGAAAAAGTTAGAATTCAAGTTCCCATTACAGAATTAGCAAAAACACCAGTTTATCAAAGGGAGATTGCCGAGTTTATTAATTTAAAAGAGAATGTGAATATAAATGAAACTGTGAATTTACAGTATGATAAACCAGTAGTGGTTTTTGGTCCACATGTGGAGGAAGTAGATCCTTCAACACCTCCTTTTTAAATTTCCTTATTAATCCATGATTTCCTCCTGCATAATTGTATGTTTGATTTAGGAGCTTCACAGAACCTTATGCCATTTTTAGTGATGAAACAACTAGACCTACAAGTTTCCAAACCCTATAGAGACCTGTACTCTTTTTATTGAAACAAGGTCAAGTGTCTGGGGGTCATTAAGGATCTGGTAGTGTCACTATCCCAGATCCCAGCTAGAAGCTTGGTCATGGATGTAGTAGTAGCAGAACACCCTAGGCTTAGGGCATACATAAATGAAGTATGGGATTTGGTTGAGAACTTTTTTGAAGCTTTCAACATTGAATTTATTCCAAGGCATGGGAACAGATTAACAGATTCATTGGATGTGGATGCTAATACTTTCAGGCCTCCTATTAATCCAAAACTAAGATATGAGGTAGAAATGAGGCACAGACCTTCTGTTCCTGATAATGTTAAATATTGGAAAGTTTTTGAATATGATTAGCAAATTAAAGATTTTTTCAATATGGTTGAAGAGTTTCAAGACACAAAAATTGATCAGGATGAAGATGAAATAGCAGAAGTTGCAGAAGTTAGTGGTTTAAAAAATTCCATTGCTAATCAAAAAAAAATTTAATTGAAAGATAATATTCTGCCAAAGGGACTTGTCCCTCTTGAAAAGATTTTTAACCCCAATGATGTGGCTATCAACTCAGGAAAAATTTCACAGTATGAACACATTCAAGATCATAATATTGGAACTCAGGAGGAGCTCAGGCTAGTCAAATTATTCAGTGGAGTTTCACCTAATTACCAGGAGAGATATATTAAACTTTTCAAGGAATATGTTGATGTCTTTGCTTGGTCCTATGAGGATCTCAAAACATACGATGTAAATATTATTCAGCATAAGATCCCTTTGAAAGTGGGAATTAAACCCTTTAAACAGAAGCTTAGACAGATAAATCCGCTGCTTCTACCATCAATTGAAAAAGAAGTCAAAAAGTTGCTTGATGCCAAAATAATAGTTCCACTAAGGTAATTCCGGTTGGGTGGCTAATTTAGTGCCGGTAAAAAAGAAAAATGGAGAGATAAGTTTATGTGTGGACTTCAGAAATCTCAACAGGGCTTCCTTGAAAGATAATTATCCATTGCCTAAAATGGATCATGTGTTGCAGAAGGTAACATGATCTTTTAGAATGTCAATGCTGGATGGGTTCTCTGGGTATAACTAGGTGGTTGTGGATAGAGAAGATCAGAAGAAGACAACATTCACAACTCCCAGGGGAACCTTTATGTATGCCAGAATGCATTTTGGATTGATGAACCCAAGTGCTACATTTTAGAGGGATATGGATATTGCTTTTGTGGGGGATAAGTTTGTAGTAATATATTTGGATGATATTACTGTTTTCTCAAAGTCTAAAGAAGAAAATCTAGACCATCTAAAAGAGACTTTTGAAAAATGTATAATATTTGGGCTTTCCTTAAATCCCAAGAAATCCATTTTTTCTTTGGAAGAGGGCAAATTGTTGGGTCACATTCTTTCTAGAGATGGAGTGAAGATAGATCCAGCAAGAGTACAAGTTGTGCAAAAAATACCACTACCTAGTAGGAAAAATGATATTCAAAGTTTTTGGGAAAAATAAACTTCTTAAGGAGATTTGTGTCCAATTACGCAGAAATGGTAAAAGAGATTACTAATATGTTGAAGAAAGAGAATGAAGTGCATTGGACCAGGGAAGCTAGAGAATCATTTTGCAAGATTAAATAAGCATTTCTGGCAGATCCAGTCCTAATCAACCATGATTATTGAAAGCCTTTCCGAGTTTTTTCATTCGCATCACCGAATTCAATAGGTATTGTCTTGCTACAAAAGAATGATGAAGAGGAGTAGCTTGTTGCATTCTTTAGCAAGATTCTCAGGGATGCTGAGCTAAAGTATAATATTCTTGAAAAGCAAGTGTATGCTATGGTAAAATCCCTAAAAGCCTTTAGAACTTATGTGTTGTAGTCACAAATCATTTCTTATGTGCCAAATGTTGTAGTAAAAGATGTATTAGTACAGGGTGATCTAGAAGGTAAAGAGGAAAATGGATAGCCAAGATCCAAGAGCATGACTTGGACATAAAATCCACAAAGTTGGTGAAAGGGCAAGGATTGGAAAAAATGTTGACAGAGTTGAACTTTCAGGCATTGGGAATCAACTTGCTGATACCTATTGATTAAGGAATAACTGAAGAAGGTGAAGAAAAGACTGATCCATGTATGAAGATTAGGCATAAATTTTTATGTTTAGAATGGTACAAGCATATAATCCATTATTTTTGTTTTCTCTCATGTCCCCAATCCTTGGATAGAACAAAGTATAGAGCATTAAAGATCAAAGCACAACCATATGATGTTGTGGAAGGCAGATTATACTAGAAGGATCCTGTAGGAATTTTGTTGCTGTGTTTAACAAAAGATGAGTTTATAGAGGCAATCAAAGATTATCATGAGTAGTTATGTGGAGGACATTACAGTTGGAAGGTTACTGCACATAAAATCCTGCAGGCAGGATTTTATTGGCCCACTCTATTTGGTGATACCTATAATTTTTTCATAAGTTGATAGGAATGTCATCTTTTTTCTAAGAAGAGGCTAGCTCCCTTGCCTTCGATCCCAGTCTTCATAGAAGAACCATTCAGACAATGGGATCTAGATTTTGTTGGAGAGATTAAACCACCTTCAAGTGGACAACACAGGTGGATTCTTACGGCTACTGACTATTTCACCAAGTGGGTAGAAGTTATTCCTACTAAAAGGGAAAATGACCCGGTGGTTATGAAGTTCTTAGAAGAAAATATTTTTAGCAGATTTGGATGCCCTGTCAAAATCATAACAGATAATGCTCAAGTCTTTAATTCAAACAAGTTTAATTCTTTTTGTCAAAAGTGCAATGTTATTTTATCCCATTCAATAGGGTATCATCCACAAGCAAATGGTCTTGCTGAATCAACAAATAAAACATTGATGAGGATCCTTAAGAAAACTATTGCAGAGAATCAGAAAGATTGGGATTCTAAGTTGAAATTTAATTTATGGGATGCTAGAGTAACTACAAGGAGATCTACAGGAAAATTACATTTTAAATTAGTATATGGAACTCAGGCTCTATTTCCAAGTCAACTTATGAAGCCTGTGATTGCAATAATTTACGAGGCGAAAGAAGAACCCAATGCTATGATAAGAAGAATGAATAAAATGGTGGAGCTAAGTGAAAATAGGGACAAGGTAAGAGACAACTTGATTATGTATCAATCAAAGATGAAAAGTATTTTTGATAGAAAAGCCAAGGAGATTGACTTTAAAGTTGCAGACCTAGTATTAAGATGGGATACCAAAAGAGAAGATAAGGGTAAGAATGGGAAGTTTGATCCTCTCTGGTATGGCACTTTTAGAGTTGTTGAAGCAAGGTCCAATAAAACTTTTCTTCTTGAGAATCTTGACGGTGAAACCTTACAGCTTCCTATTAATGGGCAATATATTAAACTTTACTTCCAGTTCTGAAAGCACAAGCGTCCTGTCACTATAGATACAAGAGTGTTTTCACTGTAGAGATTTCCACACAGTTAAGTTTGGCAAAGCAATATATGACTCCATGCTCGAGGAGAAGGCACTAATATGCGGTTCTTAGTGCTCTTGAGGTAGAAGCATTATCCCCAGGTGGAGGCAGATGTTGTAGCATTCATTGTCATTTGAGGTTACTTGATAATATTTAAAAAGAAAAATAAATAATAAATAAAAAACAAAAAATCAAATATTATGTATGTAATTATTTAAAAAAAATCAAAAGACAATGGGCCTGACCCATTGTCTAAAATTCATGCAGGTTCAAGAGGCGTGACCAAGCGATAGCTTGATAAGTACATTGAGATGTTTTGTGGGGAAGAAATGAGCATGAAGATTAATTAAAGCTCAACCCTCACAGTTGACCGTGTGGTTAGCATGGTTGACCGCAATGTGCGGCCTGAAAGTACTGCGAGGGTTCAACCTCATTGAATCTCCCATACATTCTTTACCCCCCCCCCGGGTCGGCTCCCAAAGCTTTTCACCCCACGTCGCTCATTCCACATCTTACACCGCTTTCATCTATTAATTGCCCATGTCACTCACCGTAGCCCACCACTTCATCCACTACTCCATTAATGCACAACATTTATTATAGTTTCCCCCCCTTTCAATTATTGTATATAAATAAAGTAAAAGAGAACGTTGTATTGATCATTTTCTTGCAAAACGGAGTGGTTTTCTTTCTAATTTGATATTTCGAGTTAGCAATTGTGTTCAGCATTTGTATTCTGAGTCAGTGACTGTCACCCACCAGAAACCATGACTAAGAAAGTAAGTTCTTCCTCAATCATTGATACCCCATTAATGTATGTCGAGCACGATATTTATGATACCCTTTGTACCATTAAACACCTTCCGGTCATGCTGAACCACAAGAAATCCCCTGTAGCCATGGCAATGGTTAGGTCAGGTGTCCTAGCTACTTTTGTTCCTAGAGCTCATTTATTTCCTAAATTTGTCCAATAGTTAGCCTCAACAGTGTACGTTAAGAAATGTTTTGTAATGAACTAGTTAGGGGAAAGTGTTTTCCAAGTAACTTCACAGCTAATACACCAAGCCTTGAATTATCCTATATCAGGAAATTACGCTGCTTTTACTAAAGAATCCCTAATTTCTTACAAGATAATATTCGAACAGGATCCACCCTGCATATCAAAGGCAGCAACAAAGACACTAATCGACATAGCTGATTGGTATGCCTCACTGTCTGACACATTCGTATGGATGTACAGCTTTTAGAAGCCTCTGCAAGTTCTACTGAAGCTTTCCTTGGAAAATCTTGTTATGCAGGAAGTATCATATCACATCTCGGAAGGATTGATAGCTAGGATTCACCTGAAGAAGAAGGTATCTTGGCCCACTCTTCTGTTGTGGATCGGGTTATACGAGATACATAGTTTCAAGCATGTGGATGTCGAAGTAGAGTAGATGAAGAAATATCCATTGGACCTCTGAAGTTACAATCTGTATGACCCGCATTGTCTTGTGAAAGATCACTAAGTGAGAGTATAGTTTAACTGGATCCACAGGGCATGCCATTAGGCAGAGGAAGACCCATGGAGATATTGTTACAACTCCTAGAGACTCAATGAACCAATCAGCCTCGTTGTGGAATGGATAGAGAAGCAACATCCTGAAGAGCACCAGAAGCAGCAGTAGCAGAGGTGAACATACCATTGTGCGACAAGGGCAAGAGGAAGATTGTTAACTAGATGGAGGAAGAGAAAAGTTACAAGTTCTGAGAAGATCCACTTGTGCCGAAAGCAGCTTTGGCAATAGAGGCAAAGAGGAAACAGTGCAACAAGAGAAATGTGCAAAGGCAGAGAGATAAATGAATAATGGAGGAAATAGAGAAGGAGTTGCATGAGTTGAAGGAGCAACTCCAGAAGGAATAGGAGCTATGGAGACAAGAGAAGGAATCACAACAAGAACAGGTACATCAGGGGGTGCAACTTGTGCAAACAGATGAAACTACACTAGTATAGATAGTAGACTCATCAAAACAACTAGAATCAAGGAGACAGGGTGAACCATCATAGGAGTAGGACTTCACTCAGGAGATATAGCAAGAACTTGAACAGATGGATACGGATATGAAGCAATGGGAGTTAGAGCAAGACATCGACCTCTTGCCTCATCACCAAGAGTTCGACCCACAATCTTCAGTGTGTCCAAAAGAGGAGCAAGTCCCAAACAACCAAGGAGACACTGAAATCCTTGGAGATAATCTGGAGGAGGAGATGCACAACATCTCATTCAATGAGTCCCAACATAGAGTCATGAAATATCACAAAGTGTCGACTCCAGATAGTCATACATCTCCTACGTAGTTTGAGACGAGTGATCATGTCTGACATATGCAAACATCTAGCAGCGTTGGTCGGTGCTACTAGAGAATATGTTAAACCCACTAGCTCGAGCGTTTGCTTCCTCATAGTTGAGAATGAGTGAATGGCAAAGGAGCTACAGAATGCCAAGCAGGGAGGATAATTGGTTACAGCATCTGCCCAAGCGGAATTGTAGAAGGAAATACTGGATGAAGTATTGTCTCTTGACACGGTCATGGGGGCATTGTATTCCAAGTTTGGTACTGTCCATAAGGTAGTTGTCCATCTTAACGGGTGGCAGCAACGATGTGTTAGGAGAGCACATATCTCATCAAACGTGCATGCTATTGTTGATTACATGAAAACATGGATGATTAGATACAAGGGAGCCCTATTACACTTGCCTAAGATGATGAAGCGCAAAGTGGTCAAGCTGAAGGCATGCATCCAAAGTCAAATTCAGAACTATGAAGAGCTCTTACAGCTCATCACTAGTCTACAGGGTTCCCATGCACGTGTATTCAAGAGTATGGATGTTATTGTGCGTGTATATCTAATCCCATCTATTGGGACACTCACCCAAGTGAAGACAAAGGCATAGGTCAGACTAGAGCTTGACTTGTACTTTGACAAGTTGATGTGCATATCCACCAGCCCAGACTTGCCAATCAGTGCAGACACCATGAACAAGTATGTTGTTGGTCCGGTCGCACTCAAGAAAATGATGCACATGTTATCAGACGAGTTGGACAAAGGAGCCCGAGCAGTGTACCTAAATGTTATGGAGGCAAGAGTTCATTTCGAGAGAGATGACACCTCAAAGTACATGGACACCATCGCCGACTACCTAGCTTGGCATCAGTTCACAACTGTCGACCACCATGAGGATGTACTGGTCATAGAGTAGATGAAGAGTCATGAGGGTAGATGAACTATCACAAAGGGGAATGTCAACCCACCCTTTGCTATAAATAGTCCCTCATAACTCATTGTATAGGATTTTGGTCAGCCAAGATTTCGATAAGACTATCTTAGAGAGAGCTTGAACAATATTGTAACGTGCCTTGGCTTCTCCACTATGCAGAGCTATTATATCTCTTTGGAGGAGTAGGTGGTTGTGGCTATAACGTTCCGTTGTCGGAACTAGTGGTTGGACATGGATGTATTGTATGACTAGAACTTACACTTCTTAATATAACAGAGCCCGCACATTTCATGCATATGTTGTATTGTATTTCAACTATCTCAAGTACTCTAAATGATATATGTATATGTTTTCTTACACATGCATGTGTAGTTATTTTTGTATATGTATGTATGAATCTTTCTGAAATGTGTTGTTGGTTTAACCATCACTTTAGATTGCTAGCTTACTTTCCTGCCATGTTGTGATGCATCTTTGCTCGTGTGTTCCCTTCTTAACTTCATGCTATCATAGGTTTCCAAGGGGTGCACTGTTACACAGTAATTTGTCACCGACCCTGCATTCCCTGATCCCGAATACTACCGGTCGATATTACTGACATCTATTCTGTGTCATGTTGCCAATTATGTGTCAATACCTTCCTTGTAATCTTAGGAAGAATGTCTTAGTTCATTATCCCTAAAGCAGACCCCTTTTTACCTAAGTTTTTGGGTCTTCGCGGGTCATCAGTTGTCTTACCTGTGAAGATGGTCAAGTTTGCACTAGCCCTAGCAAAGTCGTCGCTCTGTCCCTGTGTTTCACCCGTGAAGATCTACTTTTGGCAAGTTTTTTAACAACTTTTCGAAGCTTTGAGATGAAACTACTTCATGGGCAGTCCTAGGGATAGTTGTTGGGTCAGATGAGCTTGTCTCTCTCCTTTGGGATAAGTGTTCCACCTTTTGTGCAACATCCATAAGAGATAAACTCTTCCTCCCATCTCTTATGGAACCTCTCCCTCCTATAAATGTCTCCTCCATGAATGGGATCGGCTAGCTTGGATGTAACTTGATGATAGCTAGATGTAATTTGGTAGCTTCAGGTTTCTAAGAGAGGAGTAGAGGTAGAGACTGTTATTGGAGTGTGGAAGTAGCCTCACATGTATTTTGGCTTGAGAGATGTTTGAGTAGAGTTGGTTTGAGAAATTTCTAGCATCAATCTTTTGAACTAAAGAGAGAGTCACTTGTTCCCTTGGGAGACGTTCATAGAGACATGCCGACGGGACCCTTCGAGGAGACTTACGATGTCAAGGCTCGATTGTAAGTTTTACTTTGATTTATATTAATACAAATCAATAGCTTGTTTCCTATATCGTATGTTGAATTATATGTCGATAACTTGAGGTTCCTTGACTCTTCAACTAGATTGTTTGGTCATTTTCTATTGCATTTGTGGTGTTTCTCTACATGTTGTTTTCAGGTACAAGTGACTAGAAGAACAAGAGCTGGAGCAACATGAAGAGGACTTCATCGAACGATGAACTGAAGGTAGGCCTTCATAACACCATCTTTCTAAGGAAATTTGCTTTGGTATTATCTTTGTAGTGACTAGACCCACTCTAGGGCTAGAGGGGTTGTCTCTGTCCATAGAGGGAACTTGCCTGTGTCACAATTTGGTGACCATGCTAGGGATCTTGTATTTTGTCTTTTGTTTTGATTGGTTTTTTTTGTTTATTGTCTCCATTATTGTTTGGGTAGCATGCTCTATTCTGGAAGTTGTTAGACTACTCCTGTAGTCTTCCCACTCTCATGAGTGATAGAGCTGGCCTTGCCTCAACCAAACATTCATTTTTTGCCTTTGATCTGAGGTTGCCGCTGTTTATGTTCTGACAGACATGAAGTAGTCGCACATGCACTGCTTCCTAGGTTGTGCCTTTTACTATCTGGCGCGACTAAACTGCCTAACAGTCACAACAAGTCTTGAAATTGGCTTGTCGTATCTAACTGGTGTAATTTCGCGATGATGTCGCAAAGTGCTTAGTTAGAGGGGTGCGACAAGGTATTGTCGATGCGTGTTTTTATTTTTGTACTCCCGACGATTCCTGTAAGTTTCAAATATTGAAGTTTGTTGGTTGATTGGCCAATGTGTTCTATCCTCTGAGCTTGTTTTTTGCCTCTTTATTGTATCAGAAGTGTTGGTTGTTAGAATTTTTTCTTCCGGGTTCCAAGTCTTTTGGAATCCTTCCCCTTGAACCATGTGACCTAAATACCGTAGGGTTTCTTGAATGATTGGTTTGCTTAGGTCGCTCATTCATTGGGATCTTTAGGCATTGCTTGGCATAATCTCTAAATTTGTTTGAGGCTTCTTCCTATTCACTATTTTTCATCTTCCTGATTGGTATGTGACATTTGGTTACCAAAATTTCATGTCTTGTTCGTACGGTTTCCTTCCTTCACTTGGCATAGATCACATTGCTTCCCGGTCAGTGAGACAACTTTCTAGTTTTGCAAAAAGAAACATTTTCTTGGTTTTGAGTCTTTGATTAGTTTCTGAGTGGAATGTTTCTCTTCACTTATTGAATTATTTAATTTGGAAAGGGCTTAAAACTAGAATTGTTTTGAGTTTTGCATTTGGTTGCTTATCATTTATTTGAAAAATCAAAATATTGCATTCAATTTGCATTAGGAAATGAGAACAATCTTTTGCATTAGTAAATTCTTGACATTTAGACATTGAAAAGCAAAGGATGTATTTTTCATTTTCTTAATTAGATTGCTTGCAAGTTAATGAAAGATAGAAGCATACCTCTCTCCTCTTGATTGGTTTGCTTGAGAAATGATGAAAAGTACCATATTGCATTTGCTTGCTTGTTGCTTTGCTTTGCTTTGAAATAAACTTCTCACTTTTCTTTAGTTAGTTGTTCATTGAAAAGGAATGGTTTCCTTTCTCATTTAGTTGCATTCTGGGAATTTTTGAAGGTACATTCAGTAGGGCCTTAGAACTAAGATCTAATTCAAGATTAACTATTAAAATCTATTGAATTAACCTAAGGAAGCATTGAAACTTAACACTTATATCTAGAGGTCTAAGCTAGAGACATGCTCCGACATCGTTAAGCCTAGTGGTTGTTGTTTTCACTAAGGTTGGGTGATTCATCCTTTTGTGATTCAATAAGTGCTAGTATGGACTTGTGCTCCCTGTACCATCACGTATATGATGGGAGACCCCACTAGGTTATCATCCTATTATCCAAAGGAAGCCGAGTCCACCACCTTATGAATCGTAATGCACTGAACACAACATTCGGGAAGATTGACTATCATACAGGAAGTCCTTGGTTATTTCTCTTTCATTTTATTACCAAGGTGTATATGCAGTTTTACGATTTGTCTGGTAAACCATTTGCCTAGAATTCCAAAGTAGTCACTTTCGTTCCTTTTCGACTCTTTAAAAGTAAAAGGATCATCTAAGAACTTGTCCTTTTAGGCTCATTAAACTTTGAAGGAGACTAGAGTCATCTTTTGTCCTTTTTCTCGACTCTCTAAATATGAAATGGAAAAGTTTCATTCTAATGTCATAAAATTTATTTGTCCATGATAACATCTTACCTATTAATCTTGGCCACGTCGTGAATAATATCTTGGAAGGTTTTTGCAACCCTATTGATTATATCTTTTCTCTCGGACCTTTGAGTTTAGGCCATCATGGCGAACTCACCAAATCTGTCATCCTTACCAAGTGACTGAGAGCCCCTTTCTCGTGTCCCTTCTAAGGTATCATCTATTATTGGTATTCTTCCCATTGTTCCGAGTGTTCAGCCTCTTGCCTCTCGAGCATTGGGTGAGGAACCTTTTGATATCAATTGGACTCCTCCTAACGTTTGGCAATTTTTAGACAATGATCTTTTGTCTACTCTCTTGGTGCTTCGATCCCTATGGCTTCTTCCGACATGGACGAGTCAAGTCTCGTTCGCAGTCAAGAGAGCCTTGTGTTAACTAGGGAGCATTAGTTTCTTCCAGAAGGTTTCCCTTTCCTCATCACTACAAATGTTTTGTTACCACTTCGCTATCACGCTGGCTAACAGACTTGGTTCTACATCTCTACATCAGAGCTCTGTATGGTCTCGTACTACAATTCCGACTTCAGGACCTTTCATGTCTACTCAGTCATCTTTGACTTCCATTCCTTAGATACAGGTTACATCAGCTATGTCTGTTCCATCCATACCCACCATGTGTGTCGCATCTACAACCCCTCCTAATAGTGCAGTTACCACATCTTTAGTAGTTACTACTGATACTAAGATGTCTTTCGGACCCATTGGACGCAGTCCTTCACCTCTGGTTTCTGGAATTGGTCAACATACGAGTAATATACCGATCTCTTTCAATTCAACAACCTTTGGCCCTTAGAGGCTCCTCCTTTGTTTATTCAGTGCAACCTTCTAGTCAGTTGGTTCAGCCTCAGTTATAGCAAGGCCAACCTGTTGCCCAGCAAAGACAGCCCTCTAGTCAGGTAGGACAGCCTTCGTTTCAACAAGGCCAACCTATTGCCCAGCAAGGCCAGCCTTCTGGTCAAATAGGTCAACCTCAGTTCCAACAGGGCCAACCTTCTGGTCAGTTGGGTTAGTTTCAGTTCCAATAAGGACATCAGTCTATTCAAGCCAATCTAGCTCTTAGTCCACCTGGCACTCTAATGCAAGTTGGTTCCCAAGCTCAACCCGGTCTCTAGACTCAGGCTGGACTCCAAACTCAACCCAGTCCCCATACTTAGGTTCACTTCCAAGCCCAATCTGTTTATCAGATGCAACCTAGGCCCTAGGAACAGTTTGGACCTCAACCGCAATACAATCTCCAAGTACCTCAGCAACCCCAAGGGCAACCTCAGGGTACTCTGTATCAGAACTATCAGCAACCTCAAGTTAATCCTTATCAGAATTTTCCGCAGGCATATTCTACCCCTATTGGTCAAGCTGGTAATCGATGGTTTGCTGTGGTCAAAATCTGGGTCAACAACCAGGTTATAGTGTTAACCTACCCAACTATAACCCTTATGGACAAAATCCATGGGGACAACAAGGCTCTAGTTGGAACCCTAACACTAACCCTTATCAAAGGCCCATGATGTCATTCAACCCTCATTGGAACTGCCGGATGTGTCGAAGTTGACAAATGACCCTATACTTAATAATCCATATTGGCCACCAGTTCCGACCAAGATTCTTAGTGATTGTCCTAAATTTGACGGCAAATCTGGAGAAGATCCCCAGGCACATGTTATGACTTATCACCTTTAGTGTTCATCTAATTCCTAGCTTGATGATTCTATCTGTCTTTGTCTTTTCCAGAGGACTCTTATTGGTTCCGCTGAAAAATGGTATATTGAACTCACTCATGGAACTTTCCAAGACTTTAACTCTCTTACAATGGCATTTCTTACCCATTTTCAGTTACCGATTCTCTATGAAACGGGAACACACCTCCTCACTTCTCTAAAATGGGACACAGCTACCCATATCTCTGATCATATTCATGAATGGAGAAGGTGTCACCGTTTGATCAAGTTTATGGATCCCTGATCAGCTACTGACTAACTGGTTTACTACCTCTTTTGTCCGTCTGATAGCCTGAAATATTGCTATGGGGGCATGTGTTACTGAAGAGCAAGCCATCACGTGTGCTCAGTATCTTGATTTGGTATATTCCCAATTTGGAACGCTTTATGATGTCTTACTTGATACTCTGTGACCTCGAACTTCTAAAGCCCCATCAATGCCTTCTGTTGATGGTGTTATTGGTTCCATTTCTTAATCTTCTCGAAAGTCTCCCACTACCCCTATGAAGCAAAAATCTACTGCTCCTATTGAAAATGCTTCTCAGTCTTTGTCTAATTCGGGTAAAACCTTAGAAGTTAATGTCGTTCAGTCTACTGTGGTAGAGAAAAATTCGAGAGGCAAGAAGAAAGGGAAAGGTAAAAATAAGGCCAATGCACCAAAGCAAGAACCTCCTAAGACTCCTGCCGATGATGGTTCTAAACGCAAACCTAAGTATCCTTGTCTTATCTGTGATGAGGATCACTACACTAAAGACTATCCTAGACGGTCTGAGGTTAGTCGTTTTCTTAAGGGAACTTCAAGGGCTCTTGTTGTACTTAAAGAGCCTTTTCCTTCCTAGAAAACTCAAATGGTGGTGGACCAACCCCAATCCTCTTCTTCATTTGGTTCCCAGGTCTTTATGGCTGGGACTATCCCTATTCATGTGAGTACTCGATCAAAAGAGTATGATTTGTCTACCAAGAAGGAACCTGAAGCACCTTCTAATGTTCCTTTGTCTAGTTTTGGCCCTCTTCATATTGAACGGCCCAACACCAAGTCTGTCATTAGGCCACCTACTAAGGGAGTTCTCTGGAAATCTTCCTATAACCCCAATGCTTGTGTCGCGTAGCACTATAGTATTGTTGAAGACCTAACCCAAGCTCCTTCGGCTATGTTTGCATTGGAGGTTCTCCAGAGTTGTCCTCCCCAACATAAGTCTCTACTTTCTGCCATTGGTGGCATTGATCCAGTTGATTCCGAGTTAATTATGTTTGATCTTGAAAATCATGTGTCGCGTTTGACTCATCAAATCACTTTTCTCATCCAAGTCATTATTGACTCGAAGAATATTCATCACACCGTTATTGATGAAGGAGCCTCAACTTGCATCATGTCTGTTTCTTGTTGGAAGGCCATTAGTTCCCCATGTTTGAGTCAATCACCCAATACCTTGGAAGCATTTGATGGAAGAGAGTCTCGTTCATTTGGTATTCTCCCGCACTTGCTTATCACCTTGGAAGGGAAGACAGACGACGTTGAAGTCGAAGTGGTTGATGTTAATTTGACTTACAACCTTCTGTTGGGTCAAAGATGGACCTATGCAATGTGTGTCATGGCTTCTTTATTATTCCTCGTGCTCCTTTTTCCTCATCAGGGAAAGATTGTTATAGTCGACCAGTTGTCCTTCTTCGCTTCCTCTTCCTCCGATGGAAATGTTCCATTTGTGGAGCATACCAGTATTCCCTATGAGAGTGTGGGTGTTGGACTCTTTAAGGATCCGGCCCTTATGGGTGTTTTTCCACTCCCATCCTATGTCACCTCTGTCAATATGATCTCCATCAATCCTGATCCCTAGGTGATTCCCTCCTTTGATCAGGTGGATTCATGGGGTGATGTTATGTCATTGAACCCTGCAGAGCTCAACTATGTTGAAATCGTTTCTGCTTCGGTTTCATATTTTGACTCTACTCCTTCGAGTATATCTCTCGACACATATGTGCCATCCCCTTGGCTTGGAGATATTGCTTCTCTAAATCCGTTACAAGAAACGTTTCCTTCTGATGATGCTATTCTTGATATTATGTCTTTTGAAGATCCTCCTTGGGTTGATAATCATCATCATTCCTTGTTTCTCCCAGGCTATGGGGCCATGATTTCCTATCTAGACAAGTTTGCTTCCCATGTTCCTTCTCAGTCACTTCAAACACCCATCCTTGCTCATGAGGTCTTTTTTGAAGGGAATATGGGAAACATTCGCAAACCATGCCCATCGACAGCTCTATTAAACCAGGGGTTGTCGAGAATATTCACATTGGAGTGACTTGTTCTCTTGAGGAGATCTAGATTTACACCAATCTCTTCCGAGAGTTTCACGATGTGTTTTCCTAGTCGTATGAAGAAATGCCTGGTATTGATCTCATTATTGTCATACATGAGATACCTAAGTATCCTGATGCAAAACCAGTTCGTCAACATTTACGTCCTGTGCACCTAAGAAAAGTAGTTGTCATTAAGGGAGAAGTCAAAAAATTGCTCAATGTTGGGTTCATTTACTCTATTCCACTGACAGACTAGGTATTTAACATTGTCCCTATGACCAAAAAGAAAAAACACTATTAGGGTTTGTGTTGATTATCGTGACATCAATTGCGCATGTCTAAAAGATAACTATCCTACTCCCTTTATTGACCAGGTTATCGATGACTATGCTGGGAGTGAGATATTCTCTTTTATGGACGGATTTTCTGGCTACAACCAGATCAATATCTCGCCTGCCGATCAGCACAAAACTGCCTTTATCTATCTGTGGAGTACTTTTGCTTACAAAAAAATCCCTTTTGGTCTGAAGAATACCGATGCAACTTTCCAATGAGCAATGTCCTATGCTTTTCATGACATCAGGCACATTTTTCAACCTTATATGGATGATCTTCTGGCTCATTCAGCTAAACACACAGACCATCCGAACCACCTCCACCAGATTTTTCTTCACTGTAGACATTACCGTATTCATCTCAATCCACATAAATGTGTCTTTTGTGTCGAATCCGGTAGACTCCTTGGGTTTTTCATTTCTAAGGAGGGTATTCATCTCGATCCACTCAAGGTTGAAGCTATTCTAAATCTCCCACCTCCTGCTTCTTTGCATCAGTTGCAGAGTTTGCAGGGGAAGGCTAATTTCCTACATCGTTTTATCCCTAACTATGTTGAGGTTGCCAAAGGTTACACGCGTCTCCTTAAGCATGAAACTCCATTTATTTTGGATGACATCATCCAAAGGTCATTTGAGCATCTTAAGACACTTCTTGTTTCTTCTCCCCTGTTGCATCCACACAACTATCATTGTGACTATTCGCTTTATCTAACTGCCACTGATAGTACCATTGGTATGGTTTTGGTCCAAGATGATGATGATGGTTCTGAGCATGTCATATATTATCTTAGTCACAACCTTCTTAACACCGAGACTCACTATGCTTATGTCGAGAAGCTAGCCTTGGCAGCTATTCAAGCTGTCCAACGTTTTCGTCATTACATTTTGATGTGCACTATGACCGTGATTTCAGATTGAAACTCGATGACATACATTATGTCGTTTCAATTGCTAGGGGGCAAATACTCAAAATGGATTGTTATCCTTCAAGAGTTTGATTTTGAGTTTACCACTGCCAAGTCTAGAAGTCACTAGTCTTCACTGAGTTGATTTTATCATTATCATCTACTTCCACTCCCTCTTGGATAGAGGATCACATTCCAAACAACACGCTTTTCTTGATTAGTACCCTCAATCCCTAGTACAGTGACATTATTGTTTACCTCCAGATGTCTTCATTCTGCCCTGATTTGTATAAGGATTCTCGGTTATGCATTCGCCACCATTCTCAACCCTATTATATTGTCGGAGACACTTTATATCATCTCGGCATTGATTCAGTTCTCCACCACTGTCTAACTTTCAAGGAAGCTAAAAACGTCTTAAATGACTGCCACTCTGGTGCTTGTGGCAGTCATATGTCTGGTTATTCTACTATCTAAAAGATTCTTCGTGCTGGTTACTTTTGGCCATCCATCTTCAAAGATTGCATTATGGTCGTCCACTCCTGTCATGTGTGTCAAATTTACCAACGGAAGATGCGAGCGCCACCTTCATTTTTTCATCATGTCATTACCGTCAACCCTTTTGCTAAATGGGGCATTGATTTTATGACCTGTAACCCTCACTCGGTCAGGGGCATGGGTATATCATTGTTGTTGTCAATTATTTTATGAAATGTGTCGAAGCAATGCTTACATTGTCTAACGACAGTAAGACAGCTGTGCAATTTCTGTTTAATCACGTAATTACCTGGTTCGGAGTCCCTCGAGCTATAGTCACTGATCATGGTTCCCATATCCGTGGTTATATGATGACTGAGTTGACAATCCATTTAGGCTTGCGTCATGATAGTTCGACACCATATTACCCTCAAGCCAATGGCCAAGTCGCGGCAATAAACAAAATGTTGGTTATTATGCTTCAGTGTACCATTGGGATGCATAAGTCTAACTGGCATTTGGCGTTGTTTTCTGCTCTATGGGCCTACCGTAACTCAGTTAAGGATGCGACCGAATTCACACCATTTCAACTTGTTTATGGTCTGGAAGCTACCCTTCTGATTGAATGTGAAATCCCTTCTCTCAAATTAGCTATCGAATTGCTACAAAATACTACTCTGGTGGAAGAACACCTTCTTTATCTAGAACAGTTTGACGAGACTCATTGACTTGCCTATTTATTCATTGAAGCACAAAAGAAGAGAGTGAAAACTCACTTCGATCAGACAATCAACCCACATTCTTTCACGGAGGGGGATTTAGTCCCTGCTATATGATCAAGCTAATGACAAGCTGGGGGCAGGAAAATTTGAACCCATGTGGCATGGGCCCTATATTGTAAAACGTGTTTTGAAAAAAGGGGCCTATGAGCTAATTGACTATGAAGGAAACCCTTTATATAAGCCTCAGAATGGGCTTTATCTCAAGAAATATTATGCATGAGTCTTTCATACATTTCTGTGTACATAAGTGTGTTTTTCATTGTGTACATGTTTGGCTTGGTGTATAAGCGTTTGCCACTTATTATGTCCTTTTTTCTTCTTATGCAGATGTTTGTCACACCTTATGTTAGTTTCACTGATGGTACATGTTGTAGTACTCGAAATCTTTCCTCCGCGGCATGGGTTATCTACGATCCTCACTGTGAATTGGTATATCTGCAAGGTGTTTGTCTAGGATTTACTATGAACAATGTCATTGAATATAGTGTAGACATTGAACTACTGATTGAGGCTGCTGCCCTCAATATTCATGCATTGATCGTGACTCTAGATTCACAGCTTGTTGTTCTTCAAATCAACGAGCGTTATTCCATCAGAAACCCTCAAATCTTAAGGTTGTATTTACATGTTCATTATTGGAAAGGAATTTTGATTATATGACATATCGACATATTCCTAGAAGACAAATACATTAACTAATGCATTGGCAAATCATGTGTTAGATAGACATTTATGACATTTGTAAAAATAAACAGTAAAGACATAATAAGTCAATATATCAAAACATAGGTATATATATGTATATCAAGTGTTGCACACAACACAATGCTCAAAAAATATATGTTTAGGTTACATCGCAAGACAACATGTCTCTCAAAATTATAGAAATTAAACCTAGGAGTCTAATCTGCATGGTGCTCTTTATAGCACATGATTGCTTGGACGACACATCTAAGTAGTTAGTGAATCCTACCCGACACCCCTGTTGTGTGTCATTGGTACCGTCGAGGGACATCCTCGAATCTCACATAGTCTAGGATTCCCTCTATTAATCCCTCCAGGTCACGGGCAATCTCATCCTCTACATCTCCACCAAGGGGAGGGATCTCAAACTCCCGCTCAGCTCTCCGAGCAATCAGAAACAAACCTACAGGCCTTCCCAGCCCAACATCTGCAAAATTGAAACATAATGATCATAACATATGTGAAAAATGATAAAAACTACAAAATATTTAAAAAATAAACAAATGAATTTGTTACCTCTGTTATCCAAGTGTTCTCCATGAGGGAGTACTAAATCTAGATCACCCTTAAAGTCTATCCCAGCATATGGCTAGCCCTTGACAACAACTAGTTGGAAATCTAGCCATTGTAAAAACTCTGGTCTCCATGACATATGTTGATCCCCACCTGCTCGAGGCATCAGCATCTCCCATCGAGTCACCCGTGGCTCCCGCGGAGGTGGCCATGCCGCGACTGCTTCCTATCTCTCGAAGATAGGAAGATGTTTGAGGATGAGTTCTACGAGAATAGACCCATACCTAAACTATTTGATGTCCCCTCGCCGACACTTTGCTAATTACCATTTTAAGTTATATTTTATGGCCTCAACCCAGTTAAAAACAATGGGATCCAAACAGTCGGATGCCAACCGGAGTTGGGTTTTGGTGGACTCGTGTGGGGCCTGTGAGCCAGCTGCTCTAGTGATGGTAGAGAGGAGAACTCAAAGAGACAAGTCTCTAACTATTGCAATCTTGTGTTTTTCGCCCTTATTTGACTTCTCCACCTCCATACATAGTCTTCCCATAAGCATATCCATGGTTTCTCCAGTGATACAGGTCCTGATCATGCAGGGCCTTTCCCCCCTCCATGACAACCCTGTCAGGAAATAAATATATGTTGCCTCAATTTTCAGCTCATACCCTCAAATGTTGAATTTCCCATCATTCGGATCCCACGCTCCAACTAGATGTTGGAGTAGGTCTATTTGCACCCTCAGACAGGGCACCATGAAGAATTTCAAAAGTCCCACAATTCCGAAGCATGTCCAAGCAGTTTTGATCCCCCATGGATAATTCATCATCATCACTGTGCTCCTGTTCCTTCCACTCAATCACCATGGTTTATTCCTGAATACACACATAAGCAATTATAAGTACTCCATTTGTGCTTAAAATCCCATGAAATTGCTTAGATTTTGAGACATATTGAATATCGGTGCTCATCGCACCTATTTTTCTAACAGGTGCACCAAGCAAAAATCCACCGTTCAAAAAATTTGGGATCTTCGCGACTTTTCAATGTACAGTCATGAAGCCCCTGTTTTATCCCTGTTGAAGATTTTGGGTCGTCATGGTCCCAAGCTGGCGACCCACGACGACCGCCGCGAATATATTTACCCTAAATCCTCCTAAATGGAGGCTAATACCACCAAAAAATGTATCACAATCTATCTAAAAATGTCGGGAATTGTGTAGTGCCTTCTTGGACCGGATGAGTTTGCTGACAAAGTTCTAATCTTCCTCCAATCGACCATTAAAATCAGAAATGCACAAGGGTAAAATTTTCACTTTGAGATAAAACAGTGAAAAGTAAATTGATTTTTACCTAATGACTCTTTTTATAAGCCTTTTGTAAAATTAGGGTTTGTAAATTAGGGTTTTTTTTATCTATTGTTGAATATTTCATGTATTTTTATATCGAAAACAGATCTTATACTTGTTTTTACACAGCGACAGGTTTCCACGAACGCTAGTGATGAATCTATGAGTTCTGTTTTATACTTTTTCGGACTCGGTAAAAACATGAAAAAGTCCCTTTTGGAGTCACCTTTAATCTCTTTTTTGACTCTCAAAACATGAAAAGATTACTGACCTCTTGTCGCTTTGGACTCATTAAAGGCTGCGAAGTGTCATCTACCCAGTATAAGTTTACCCCTTTTACAGGCTGGGATAGATTACTTACGAAAAAGGTGTATGTTGATCCATCATGGTCAGTAGGTTCCCTTGGATATTGTTTTCTACCTTTTCAGATTCAAGGGACAAATATACGAAAAGAGACCTTTGAAGTTTTCTTTTCCATGTCTTTTTCACTCTCTAAACATGAAAAATACTGAGAGTTTTACCTAGGTTGGACCCTAACGACATTGGACTTGTCACCATGACAAGACCGAGCTTCTCCTTCCTAGGACTAGTTAAAAATCACTAGGTCAGATTCATCTAAAGGATGAACTTACATTACAAGCATATGTTATCCCCTTCAAGCTTGTGTTTCAAAAATAATTGGGGCACTCGCCAGAAATGGTGGGGGCAAATTTGGAAACATTCTGTTGGTTATGTTAGTTATTACGGAAGCTTGTCGCTCTTGGACATTGACACTTTTTTGCTTCGTATCGGTTTGGGATATCCTCATTCTATTGTTGGCCTCCCAAGTTTTGGGTTATTAATTTTTCCTCATTCCATCTGATCCTTGCTGCATCATCATGCCCTTTGATCCCTTGGTACCAAAATGCTGCCAAATTCCTGAGTCGTGTCGCCAATATGTTCAAGAGCTTAATCATTTTGTAGTTTGTATCCTTACACACCTTCCTCTGATTCTTTGTATCATCCACCTCATCATATTCCTTTGTCTCACATCGATGATGTGGGAAACATTATGGCCCTCCTTCGACCGATTGCTTCTTGTCGACTTCAACCCATTATCTGAGAAATTAATTTAGAGACTCCTTTCTAGTACCTCAGAGCTTGCGTGCCTCAACAGAAAGTTCTTCGCATTTGATGATAGGTTGGAATCATTGGTCTTCGATCGATTGATTTCACAAGTGTTCGACTTTGGATCATTCTTCACACTTTGTGGATTGTACTAGTGGTACCTTGAGAACCACTGACATTATTGGTGGTCTCTCTTTCACTTGTTAACGGTTTATATCATTGGCTGGTAATCAAGTGATTTTCTAGTATGCTTGACTTCAACACATTTATTCGCATATTATAATTTGTACCATGATCAGGTCGGGATTCAAGACCCTGGGCTCAGATTACACAATCCTAGGTTGCATGGATTGATTCATACATGACTCTTTTGATTGGATGGTTGTGACCATATCTGAGTCTTTTTTGTGGTATTTCTGATTGGATGGTTGCGTCCATACCATAGACCATTTGTGTTTATCTTCTAGATGGTTGTGCCCATGCCTTATGAACATGTATTTCCTTTCGCTATGTACTCATGTGTCAAAGATATTAGTTGTACTTTCATTTGCAGGTTCTCCACGAGGATGTTCTATTTCAGTTATGGATTCATAAAGCATTTCACCTCTCCCACTCTCACGGCCTCCATGCTTTAGGGGGCATCTGTTACACTTGTCACCGACCCTGCATTCCCTGATCCTGAATACTGTCGGTCCATATTACTAACATCTATTATGTGCCATGTTGCCAATTATGTGTCATACCTTCCCTATAATCTCAAAAATAATGTCTCAGTTCATTATCCCTAAAGCAGACCCCTTTTTACCTAAGTTTCTAGGTCATCACGGGTCATCAATTATCTTACCCACAAAGAAGGTCAAGTTTTCACTAGCCCTAGTGAAGTCATCACTCTGTCCCTGTGTTTCACCCACAAAGATCTACTTTTGGCAAGTTTTTTAACAACTCATCAAAGCTTCGAGATGAAACTGCTTCATGGGCGGTCCTAGGGCTGGTTGTTGGGTCAAATGAGCTCACCTATCTCATTTGGGATAGTTGTTCCACCTTTTATGCAACCTCCCTAAGAGATAAACTCTTCCTCCCATCTCTTATGGAACCTCTCCCTCTTATAAATGTCTCCTTCATGAATGGGATCAGCTAGCTTGGATGTAACTTGATGATAGCTAGATTTAATTTGGTAGCTTCATGTTTCTAAGAGAGGAGTAGAGGTAGAGAGTGTTATTGGAGTGTTGAAGTAGCCTCACATGTATTTTGGCTTGAGAGAGGTTTGAGTAGAGTTGGTTTGAGAACTTTCTAGCATCAATATTTTGAACTAAAGAGAGAGTCATTTGTTCCCTTGGGAGACGGTTCACAAGTGAATGCTTATGGAGACATGCCGACGAGACCCTTCAAGGAGACTTACAATGTCAAGGCTCGGTTACAAGTTTTACTTTGATTTATATTAATACAAATCAATAACTTATTTCCTATATTGTATGTTGAATTGTATGTCGATAGCTTGAGGTTCCTTGACTCTTCAAGTAGATTGTTTGGTCATTTTCTATTGCGTTTGTGGTCTTTCTTTACATTTTGTTTTTAAGTAAAAGTGAATAGAAGAACAAGAGCTAGAGCAACATGATGAGGACTTCATCAAAAGACGAACAGAAGGTAGGCCTTCATAACACCATCTTTCTAAGGAAATTTGCTTTGGTATTGTCTTTGCAGTGACTAGATCCACTCTAGGGCTAGAGGAGTTGCCTCTGTCCACAGAGGGAACTTGCCTATGTCTGTAGAGGGAACTTGCTCTTAATATAATAGAGCCAACACGTTTCATGCATATGTTGTATTATATTTCAACTATCTCGAGTACTCTAAATGATATATGTATATGTTTGCTTATGCATGCATGTGTAGTTATTTTTGTATATGTATGTATGAATCTTTCTGAATTTGTTGTTGGTTTAACCATCACTTTAGATTGCTAGCTTACTTTCCTTCCATGTTGTGATGCATCTTTGCTTGTGTGTTCCCTTCTTAAATTCATGCTATCACAGGTTTCCAAGGGGCACACTCACCTCACCCTCTATGTTTTAGAACTGCTCATGCACCTTCCACGACTTACTACATATGTCACACCCTTGCTACCAACAGGGACATCTTACTTGCCTCTATACGAAAACGCGATCAAGGCATTATTGTACGACCCACTACTAGGATTCCTACACCAAACAATCTAAGGTTTAATTGGGACTTCTTGCCAAGAAGATCCCCTGACATGTTGGCGAGTCCAGCACTGTCAACATTTCTGGTGCTAGAAGGAGGGCCAAATGACAAGCTATGTCCTCTCATCTTGTTTTCAACCTTTGCATATCTATCATGGAGAATTGCACTCTCAACCCTCCACGATGTTTTTCGCATGCCGAATATGTCACCATCTCGAGGGAGTGTTTTGATCTCTTGTCCACACACATGTATGATGGTGAAGGTGAAGCGGCCTGGCCTAAGTTCTTAGATGACTTCCTTGCCATGCTTGACGAGGATGATGGATGTTCTAACAAACAGTCCAATCTATTGCTTGAATACACACTTCATGAATCTCCACATCGGTGGTTGTGCAGCCTACCTATTGACAGCGTGCACTCACTTGAGCACTTACGTGATCTCATTGAAGACACTTTCTATCATTTTGATCCAGAACATCTTGACCAAGAATTGTTACAACAACGGAAGGCCCCACTTGAATCACCGATGGATTTTTGGCAACACTTCCGTGATTTGTAGTTTCAAGCTCCGAAGAGCCAAATGATTTTTTTTATATCTTTGGGATACATTCGAATATTTTCTTAACAAATATGTTCATCCCAAGAAGAAATATGAGCCCAAGCCTCACTCATCATTCTTCAGTGATGGAGCTGCGCAATCATAGACGGATACGGTCACTGTCATAAGTGATTGTCCATCGTCCCCTCATCAAATAGCTCCACCAATATAGAGTGATGTGGGAGATCATGCTCACACATCGGTTCAGCTATCACATCCTTCCAACATCACTTTGCTTAATTTTTGTGCAGATTTGGTTGTGAGTCCATCGAGTTGTCATATACATTTTGTACCACAACCTCTGTCTTCGTACTCGGATGATCCTCTAGATGATACTGTCTTTTTCCTTCCATTCTGGACTCTACATTTGTTGTGAATGAGGATCAAGCCATCGATGGAGTAGGTGTTGCGCAACCAACATGTGATGTCATTCATGAAGAGTATGAATGGGAGCTTGAGCATCAACACTCGACAAAGGATGAATCCCTTCTGTCTGAACCCCCTCTGTTATTTCCTGACATGTTTGGTGACTTGGCCATCCACGATTTCACATGTGTATCTTCATCTATGGATGCACCCATTGTTGATCACTGGTAGGACACACCAGATGTCAGTCCATCATCCGACAATAGAGAGGATAAATTATTCATTGAAAATCCACTTGACCTTTCATCTGCCTTTTCCGGAAACATAGAGGATGAATTTGTTCACTTCTCATCTACCCCTTTATTTGATTTATCAGATCATGAGGATGCCAATGAAATCATTGATTTTTCTGATCATGGCCATTGTGATCCATTTACTCCCGTATTCAGTCACGATGGTGATTTTATCACAAGTGATTTTTCAAAGCTACATGTTTATGATGATTTATCTGACGATGAAGTTGAAACACCCAAGACTGTCGAGGCACTTCAACCCGAGTTGATGGTTATCTTAGGCCCTCACTGTCCTACAATTGGTTTCACTTCTGATTAGGAAATTTCTCAATCACCCGAGGCTCCTCATCACTCATCTGTATGCATTGAAGATCAATCTCGCACATAGATAATGCTTCCTCCACTCAAACTACATGATCCCATCACTCATGCACTAGAGGAATCTTACATTGCAAGCACACGTGCATGACACAAGTTGTCTTTGTTTCTTTCATTTGCTTACATGTCACAGTCAAGAGTATGTGTATGCTTCAAAGCTGCATGCAGTGTCGCACATCATCGTGACAAGTCCACAGACCACATGTCATGTACTTGCACTCACTCATGTCCTGTGGACACCTTTAAACATGAAGTGTGTTTGTCTTCATTGTTATATCTTTCTTGTTTACTGGTTTGCACAACCGGGTTACTCGTGGACCAAGCCTTCACCAACATGGGTCAGCCAATGCACCGATGGTTGCATTGGAAATATCACTTCACATGATCAGGCCCATGCACCATTAGTTTAGGAGTAGGAGTAGTGTTTTCTTTCAGTTTGTTTGCTTGCACTCTTGTTTTGTTTCTTGCTTTGCATGTTTGTTTGTCTACTTGCTTGTTTGCTTACTCACTTTGCTTTTTCATTTACTTCTACTTTTGCTTTTCTTTGTTGTTTTTGTTCGTAGGTTAGTTTCACATGAAACCATTCACGACTCTTGAAACAAGCTGGGTAAAATACAAGAGGCCTTGTCTAGCTATCACTACCTGGTTATCTATCATCCTACATGTGTGTGAATAACTTGTTACTTTTGGTTCATGATACGTCGATGGAAAATAGGTATTGTTCGAAATGAACCTTGGTGAAAACACAATGCTTGCATGCTAACTAGTGTCACCTACTCTAGTCAGTTGTTTTTGGGTTAACCCTTGTCAGCTCAGTAAAGTAGAGTAAGGTGAGGGGGAAAACCTTAACAAGAACATCAAAGCTATATAATAAATTACTTCTCTAAAGGAACAACCTTTTCTGCTCTCAATAATTTGGGATCAGTCTTCCGCCTCTGAAATGAATAAGTGCTATGCATAGTTATGAAAAATGAAAAAGTGAAAAGTGAAAAATTTCAAAAATGAAAAATGAATAAGGTGAAAGAAGATAAATGCTTCCTGCACAAAGAGGTGATGCAAGTGACTCCGTCGCGGTATTGACCAGGCTCGCTGGCAATGGAGTGATGCTTGTGTTCATGTGTGACTCCATCGAGGTACTGTCGAGGCCTACTCCTAGCGAAGCAACATCAGAAATGAAAGTAAGACTCTACCGACTATACTGCTTGTGAACCAATATACCCCTCAACCCCAATCAAAACATTTGTGTTTCCTTGTCTTGGAATGTGTGTCAATCGACCAAGAGCTTGCCAGATTCTACATCTTACAATCAAGCAAGTGTGGGAACTAAGATGAACTGAGAACAAAATAATACTTCTGGAGGTGTTAGACTTGCTTTTCACAAACAAAGTCCATTCAGAAAGATGCAATTCTACCAGTGTGTTGCCAAGTGTTGTAGCGGCTACAACCACCCTCAAAAATTTTACCTTAGCTTCATTTTCGAGCCTCCCTACCAACCTTTCTTAGTAGCATGTCTTACCTTGTCAAGTACACAAGCTTCAGTTATTTTCTAGTAGATTTCCAGCCTGTGCATCAGAGCTTATTTCATCCCCCTCACAGGTTATTTCTTCGGACTTGGTCTAGCTACAAGCTGAGTAGCTCCCTCAATAAATTACACAATTCTGGAGGGCAACCAACCTTGCCTCCAAAAATTGTGCAATTTTGTCTAGCAGCCTGCTGGGCTCCAGAATTGTGCAAATTTTCCTGTCAAGATTCACTGAAAAAATTGTAAAATTCCTCCCAGCAGGGCTGCTCATCTTAGAAATTGCACAATTCTGGGTAGCAGTCAGCTGCTCAGCCTAGAAATTGCATAAACCATTTGGCTAGCTAGCCTAGGTCCCTCCCAGAAATGCGCATTTTTTCCCCCAGTTGAGCAGGCTGTTGCATGTGCCATTGAGTTGACGAGTTCCACCCAGGACCAGGAAAACTTGACTTGCATGCATGGGTTGCTTTTTCCCGGAATAGAAAAAGCAACATGCAAAAAGCATCCCTAGATTTTAGGGAGATATTTTTAGCAACTGGAGGTTACATGAAAAGATCATTTTAGAATCTTTCCTCCAAGTGTCACATTTTCCTAGACTTGTGGCATGCGCGTCATGAGCCTCAAACTTATTTATTCAATGCATCAGAGCTAATTTCTTCACATCGATCTTAGAGCTTTGACATCCCACAACACATCCAGGAGTCTTCGACACATCTAACTTAGTTATTCATGGGTAAGTCATCTTAACTTGTCTTTTGCAGCATTTATGTTGCTTTTTGTGTTTTCGCTTGTGCGAGTGTTGCTTGTTTGATTTATGTGAAAGCTTGCTATTGTTTACATGCATACTAGCTTGTACAAGCACCATTTTAGTTTTTGTTAGCATCTCACTGTTGTCACATGCCTGAAATTGTTTTGCACGAACAGTCACTGATTCAGTGACTCGCTTCACCCACATGCATGTTGTTCCATTTTCTGAAGCTTTCATTCACTGTTTGCATGCACAATCATTCACTCCTACTTACACTTGGTATCAACATGCATTCACATTCAAATTTGCTTTCAGTTGCCTGTCAGCAGGTCTGGGCAACCTTGGCAGGGCCTCTGCCTCACCAAGACAACATTGCGCAATCCTGAGAGGGAAGGCTTTGTCTTCCTCTCAGTAAATGCGCATTTCCACCCAGTGGATATCCTCTAGAATTTCATTGTGCAATTCTAAGGGATAGTGACTACTGGCCCAGAAAATTACACAATGCAATCAATGGGCCTGCAGCCACTGCCAGCTGAAATTGCACATTTCACAGTTCCAGCAACCAGTAGGCTAGTCTGGATTGTGCATTGCGCAATTCCAGCAGCTAGCCAGCCTCCCCAAATAGCGCAAATTACCTTTTGTATAGTTCTCGCAGCTATTCTCCCAGCCTCCCAGGAAAAATTGTGCAATCCTTGTCACTCAATCCCTAGGTATGTTGCATGTCGTTCCTTAGTTTGCTTTGGTTTTCACTGACAGATTTCTTGCCATGAATGTTGCTTTGTTTCCAGATCTAGCAGGTGTTCGTCTACCTCTTAGCAATTTAGTATTAATGGCCTCCAAGAGAGTAGGATCAAAGGACACTGACGAAAGTGAAACTTGAGCAGTAGTTGAGCAAGTGTCTACAAGTCTGCTGATCTATGAAGACACCAATTTGATTGTAGACAAAGACATCAAGCTAAAATGGCAAGACGTCAATGATGAATTTGTAGGCACATTTGGGGAAGACCTCCAAGACAGCCAAGTCTATATGAACGTCCATAAGTCCAGCTTGTACCGGATTGCATGCAAGTATCCTATGCTCCCATGCACAGACATGATACATTGGATTGTCTCACACACTAATCCTGAGACAATGACATTGAGTAGTGTCAACAGGATGGAGATCGCTACCTTCAGGCCACAAGATTATGATGATATGTATTAGATGTCAAAGCCCATGATCAACATGGAGACTCCCTTTAGCATACCCAACAACAATGCCAACTCCAGAGACATTTTGAAGAACTGGGTGAAGGATCCATCTAAATTTAGGATGACACCCAAATAGGTCTACAAGACGAAGATACTAAAAAAGGCATATCAATACTTGGTCATATTTTCATGTCGACTGTATGGACGAGAAAGCACAGAAACCTTCCCATAGAGTTGGGTGATCACGTTGGACCAACTGGCCAGAGAAGGAAAAGCATGCACTCGTCCAACATGTTAGTTGACCAAATGAAAGAATAGGTAACAAGGGTTCGACAATTGCCCAAAGGTATGCAAGAAGAAATCTACATGCCCGCTTAAATCTTGGATGCAATATGTGCCCGTTAGGAATTCCCAGGCTTGAAGTGGGCATGGACACCGACGGAGACCTCTGTGAAAACTTATTGTAAAATGTTGTCTGAATGCAGCTTCAGAGGAGTTACCACACAGTTGTATGATCATTTTCTCACCCCGGTTTACAAGTTGATATTCAAATAGGATCCACCCTGCTTGTCGAAGGCATCAATGGAGGCACTAATCAGCATAGCTGATTGGTATCCCTCAGCGTCCAGCACCTTCATACGGATGTACAACATGAAGAAACCTCCACATGTTCTACCGAAGTTTACCTTAGATAAGCTTGTCATGCAGGAAGTATCATATCACATCTTAGCATGATTGATAGCTACGCTGCACTGGAAGAAGAAGGCACCTTGGCTGGCTCTTCTGTTGCATATCGGGTTATACGAGATATGGAGTTTCAAGCATGCAAATATCAAAGTAGAGCATATGAAGAAATATCCATTCGACCTCCGAAGTTAGAATCTGTATGACCCACATTGTCATGTGAAAGATCATTGTGCGAGAGTACAGTTCAATTGGATCCATAAGGCATTTCATTGGGTGGAGGAAGACCCATGGAGATATTGTTACAACTCCTCTAGACTCAATGAACCAGTTAGCCTTGCTGTGGAATAGATAGTGAAGAAGCGTCAAGTAGCATCCCACAGAGCACCAGAAGCAACAGCAAAAGAGGTGAAAATACAAGTGTGCAACAAGGGAAAGAGGAAGATTGTCGATCGCATGGAGGAAGAGAAAAGCTACAAGTTCTTAGCAGACCCACTTGTGAAGAAAGTAGCTTTGGCAATAGAGGCAAAGAGGCAACATCGCAACAAGAGAAACACGCAAAGGCAGAGAGAGAAACAAAGAATGGAGAAAATAGAGAAGGAGTTGCATGAGTTGAAGGAGCAACTTCAAAAGGAATAGGAGATGTGCAGACAAGAGAAGGAGGCGTAGCAGGAACAAGTACAGAAGGGGGTGCAACTTGTGCAAATAGATGAAACTGCACAAGTAAAGATAGTAGACTCATCAGAACAGCTAACATCAGGAAGATAGGGTGACCCATCGCAGGAGCAGGACTTCACTCAAGAGACAGGGAAAACACTTGAACAAAAGGATATGGATATGGAGCAACAGGAGTTAGAGCAAGACATTGACCTCCTGCCTCATCACCAAGAGGTCAACCCACCAGCTTCACCGTGTCCATAATAGGATCAAGTCCCAAGCGACCAATGAGACACTGAAATCCTTGGAGACAATCTAGAGGAGGATATGCCCAACGTCTCATTCGACGAGTCCCAACATAGAGTTGTGCAATCTCACAGAGTGTCGAATCTAGATGATCATACATCTCTTGCCAATTTGAGGAACAAGTGATCGTGTTTGACATGCGCAAATATCCAACAACATTGGCTAATGCTACCAAAGCATATGCGGAAGCCACTAGCTCAATTGTTCACTTCCTGATAGTTGAGAACGAGCAAATGACAAAGGAACTACAGATGGCCAAGCAGGGAGGAGAAATGGTTACAGCATCCGCACGATCAGAATTGAAGAAGGCAATATTGGATGAAGTATTGTCTCTTGACACAAACATACAGGCGTTGTATTCCAAGTTTGGTACTGTGCATAAGGCAATCGTCCATCTCAATGGGTGGCAGCAGCGATGTGCTAGGAGAGAACATATCTTGTCGGACATACATGTTGTTGTTGATTACATGTAAACATGGACAATGAGATACAAGGGAGCCCCATTACACTTTCCTAAGATGATGAAGCCCAGAGTGGTCGAGCTGAAGGCATGCATCAAGAGTCAAATTCGGGACTATGAAGAGCTCCCGCAACTCATCACTAGTCTACACGCTTCCCATGCACATGTATTTAAGAGTATCGATGTTATTGAGCGCACACATGTGATCGCATCTATTGGGACACTCACCTAGGTGAAGACAAATGCACAATTCTAACTAGAGCTTGGCTTGTACTTTGATGAGTTGATTAGCATAGCCACCATCCCAGACTTTTCAATCAGTGCAGACACCATGCACAAGTATGTTGTTGGTCTGGACGCACTCAATATAATGATGTGCATGCTATCAGATGAGTTGGACAGAGGAGCCTGAGCAGTGTACCAAGATGCTATGCAGGCAAGAGTTCGCTTCTAGAAAGATGTCACCTCAGAGTACACAGACACCATAGCAAACTACTGAGCTTGGCATCAGTTTGCTACTGTTGACCACCGTGAGGATGTCAAAGAGTTGGTTGTCCAACAGTTTTCTGAGTCATAGTGATGTCTTGCATGGCTTGGTCAAGCCATTTTGTCTCACATGGGTACATGTGCATTGTAATGTAACATCTTGTCAAGTGTAAGTTCAAGAGTTGGTAGTTGGATGTAATGGTCATAGAGTAGATGAAGAGTCATGAGGGTAGATGAACTAGTTCGGGTTGGGGTTCTCTCATATCACTTGGCCTATTTTTTGTAATAAAACAAGGGATCTTGTAGACATCTTGTAGGAACTAGTACATCTTATAGACATCCTGTAGGAAATCCTGTAGCAACCTATTTTGAGCTCGAATTGAGAAAAATCATTATTTAAGCTAGGATTAGGCCTCTACTTGACCTCCAAGCCATCAAAACCATTGTACACCTCTTCCTCCACACTTGCCTCCCCTGCCAAAGAACAAGGAAAGATTAACATTTACATTTATAAAATGAAAAGATAAAGAAAAATAGTTCTTTTTATTTCTTAATTCGCACATGCATGCAACAATTAATACTCCCTAGATCAGATTCCATGCTCAGTGTTGGGTTGTGTTATATTCTTTCCACAACTAACCTACATAGTGAACCAGGGGGTTAGAGGGGGGCT
>APFE031236260.1:20220-34951 GCA_000404065.3 Pinus taeda | reverse complement strand
ATGAAAAATCAAGCTGGTAATCCCGGTTTTGGGATCCAGTGGGAAATCTCTGTGTATATGTGTTTTATGTGTTATGCTCTCTCATTTTTATTTTTCTTGTGATATAGAATTCGTATGCAGGTAATTTCTGTACGGGGTTAAAACCTACACTTAGTTAGTTTAAATCTTCACATGTGATAAATAGGGTTCAATTAAGTTTCCTTTACATTTAGTTCATGATATTTATGCAATTAGAATATGTTTGTTTCCTTGTGATTTATTTCTTGCAATAGGTTATCGTTTCCATTTCGAACAGTGCATTTTCTGAAATTAGTTTAGGATTTGATTTCAGTACGTGCACTCCATTACATCATGACAACAAAGGAATGACACATTGTATTTTACACATATAGTGCCGATACCTCTTAAATTCGTACGAACCCCGCGTTGATAAATAAAGTCGGTAGCCTTGGGATTTGCATCATTCTTATTGCAATACCAAGGCTCATCAGAAGGATCGCAAGATGTCATCCATCAATCTCATGAAGGTTGCAAGGGAATTCATCAATTCGAATGGTATGAACAACCATTCAAAAAGGCCCTCCTTCAATTTGAAGGCAGTCTTCCACACATCGAAGGGTTTGATAGGCACCTAGTGATAACTTGACTTCAAGTCAATCTTGCTGAAATATTTAGCCCCTTTGAGTTGGTCTAGAAATTCATCAATATAGGAGATTGGATTTTGGATAGTGATCTTGTTCAACACCTGATAGTCAATACTGAGCCTCCAGGTCCCATCCTTTTTCTATACCAATACAATCAGGCTCCCACAAGGTGATGATCTTGGCCCGATGTGCCCTTTCTGCAATAGTTCCTAAATCTCCCTCTTGATCTCATCGTTCTCCATAACAGAGTGTCGACAAATTGGTCCATTGGGCAGCAGCGCACCTAGGGTCATATTGATGGAGTACTTAATCTGACAGTGTACAGGTACCCTTATGCGTGACAGGAAAATATCCTTGTACTCCTCGACAACCTTGTCCATCTGTTGTTGTTGTGTAGAGGAGCCTTGCCTAGAAGCCGTGGCCATGACCTTCTTCTTTCCCTGGGGGTGAATCATAAGGAAAAAAAAATTCATGGTCTATGAAATGATCTTACTGCATTACTTTGTTGTGATCAAAGAGATGGCGGTAGGCGGGGCTACCTCCGATATCCTGTACAACTTATTAGCCAAAGTAATAATCACAAAGTGAGGTCTAGACTCATATACAACATGTCGCTTCCACAAGTATGGTTTTCCTAACAATACATCACAAACTTCAAGAGGAGAAACATCACACAATACCTCATCCATGAAGGGCTTGATGTTGTAGGGAAGGCGACATTGTTGCCTGATGCGAAGATACCTTCCTTGGCGAAGCCACCTGATGGTGTATGACTGTGGATGTGCAGTAGTATTTAGGCCTAGTCGCTTCATGACCTTTGCTGAAATGAGGTTCTTTTGGTTCCCACTGTCCACAATGAACTGTAGCAGAGAACCCTTCACCCACATCTGTGAGTGGAAGAGGAATTCCACCTCCTTTGGATCTTTAGGCTCAAGATTTTGGATCTTGGTGGTGGCCATGGTGGCACTCAGCTCTGCATCAATGATCTTCTTCCCTTTGTCAATTCGCTTATCAGGTTCTAATTCAGAGTTAGAACCTACTTCTGATTCAGAAGCCTTCAGCTCAGCCTTGAGTGATTTCTTGGCCCGACACTCACTTGTATTGTGAGTGGAGCTCTTATGGAACTCACACAGTTTTCCTATGTCCTTCTTCATCTTTGTGATGTTGTTCTTTGCTTTCGGCCTTGATGGGTTGTCCTGGGTAGCCCCATCTTATCTTGGTCCTTCGTTCTATGGTTTGGGGGTGCCTTTTCCTTTTGGATTTGTAGATCCAAAGTCATGCTTCTATTTAAAATTCTGCTCAATCTTGACAGTGTACCGATATGTCGTGCCAAGCAAGGAAATATCTAGGAAATCCATCTCTTCTTGGATCTACTTGTGTAGACAGTCGCGGTACTTGAGCACCAAATGCTACCTAGTATCCTTGATACCAAACTTCGTGTGAAGGGTATGGAAAATATTTGTGAACTTTGGCACATCTTGGTCCCTTCCTTGTCATAGTGTGGTCCACTTTATGTATTTATCCTCATAACTCCTGACAAGGTAATATTGTTCCTTGATGGCGTCTTGAAAAGAATTCCAAGTGGGTGCGACTAAAAACAGTGAGGGTTCACTCTTGTCCTTTTGTTCACAGTAAGTTTCCCACCACTCCTTGATGTGTGGGGTGGCTTTGAGAAGTGAAAAAGTAATCTTTTCCTGATTGGAAAAGTCATGAACTAAAAAATATCCTTCCAATAGATTTAACCATTTATGTATGACGTTTGCATCTATCATGCCTTCGAATATTGGAATATTGAAGTTAAATTTTACCTTAAAAGGAGTGGTGCCTCCAAAGTGGCTATTGGATGAAAATACATTGCATGTGGCTAGTCATCGAAGGATCTGGGCAAATTTATCCATCGTCACATCCCTCTATCGCTTGAGGGCTTCCTTGATCAACATTTTGAAAGGATCTCCTGCCCCCTCATCTTTCTTTTCTTCCACCATGGAAGGTCGTCGGGATTTTCAAGGTTGATCTTGCAATGGTTCAACCAGATCAAGCCCTAACTCCTTATACCCTGACCTTGTTGGGGACATGCAAAGAAAAAAAAAAAGAGCATATCGCTCTGATACCACTGATCCGATATTAAACAGGAACGCAACAAATTATAGATATAATCATAAACACAGAGATGCAACAGAAAAACACTTCATTTCATTAATATAAAAATATTGAACTATGCTTACAAATAAAATGGAAATAAGATAGCTCGAGCAATGGTAGCTTATCTCTGAGAAGAGATGTGGTGGCTACATGCCTCTAAACTGTGTTATAATGAGGCTCAAGGGCCTATTTATTATTGGAAAACATGAGAAAACCCTAAACAACCAAAACCCTGACCCCAGGAGATGTAACACCAAGAGTTTGTGGGCCCCGCTGGGATTAGTTGGGCAGCCAACTTCCCGGGGTCATAACTTGGTCATACTATCTTCATTTGGTGCATACGATACCTTGTTGGAAAGGTCTCGCCGAGTCATATCAGTTTCGCCACAGGCCCATGCCTATTACTTGGTTTGGTAATACCGGTTTCACCGAGTAAATGTTGAATTGAATAAGGAAACAAATGAAACTAATTGGGGGGTCTAGGTGGAATAGGTGGGTGGCCACCAATATCCACCTGGATCAAGCCCCTATGTTGTTCATCCAAGATCTAAAGGTTAGCTTGACTTAGTAAACATTTCATTCATTGATCTATATCCCACATAGATTCATTAACCTTTTACTTAATCTCCTTGATCTCAGTCACACATTGAGCTTTCGACTTTGGCTTCATAAATTCTGCGTTCAATGCATCCTTCGTATTAGCCAATGAAGAAGCTGGATGATTCGTGATGTATCTGATATACCAAGTAAGTGCCCTGTCTTGTAGCATTGTAACTAGCTATGCTTTCTTTATATTTTCATCATTGATTTGTTGTGATTTCCACACAACTTTTGCAATGAACCAAAGTTATTCAACATCCTCTGATCCCTAACCCTTGAATACATGCATTTTTATCGTATTTTTCATACTGAATAGTAGAGGTGGAGGTGGAGGTGGAGGTGGAGGTGGAGGTGTATGAGGTAGAGGTGAAGGTGGAGGTGGAGTGGTTGGATGTTGAATTCAAGAAGCACCATGATCTACATTCTGCATTGCACCTTTATGTGTACTAGGGTTACTTCGCTCTTCTTCACTTTTAGACTCTCCAAATAAGGGACTATATTCACTTTTGACAAATTTGTCTTGATCTACTCTGAATTTCTTTCCACTTTGCGTAGATCTAGTTGGACCCCTCTTAAACATTAAGGTGAAGGCATAACCTTCTTTTTGCACAATATCTTTTTAATCTATGTTTTTAGCAATTTTGGGTACTTACCTCTCGGACCCTTGAAGAATTGTCGTTTGGCTTTGCTGTAAAACGTAGATGTATCTATTGCAAATTCAGTGATGAAACTACCCAAGGTACTATCAATCCAATAATCAACAGCCTTCACAACCTTATAATAAAATCTTTGAAGGCGTCGGATGAGTTCTAGAGTCCACACAATGGGCTCGTCACAGTTACAAGAGGTTTGCTATCTGCTAATTTGGACAACCACTCGTATAACTCGCAAGGGAATGATGAAAGGAAAACTTTATGTACTTCTATGTAAAGATACCTTTTTAACCTCCTTTCTTTCAATAAGTGTGGATTCCTATTCTCCTAGCCTGCAAACTAGTGAAACTTCCGATCTATCCACTTCTCAATTTCCTTCTTTGTCGGTATCCACTTATGCCACATCACACATCCCTCAGATAGATCCCAGTCTCGACAACGGAGCCATTTGTTGGCTTGAGGGGGCTTGGACCCAGGTTTAGAGTTATCTGTGCTAACCAACAAAACCCTAAACTACCGACCCTTTCGGAAACAACCCACTTAATGCAAGTTGTAGTCTCACCTGAGGTAGTATTGAGGGATGCTAGAACCAGGCTTCTGCATCCAGAAGGCTATGTGATGTGGTTTAAGGCGCTTTCGACACTTTTATTTCATATATGACCTTCATGAACCCTTATTCATGAGACTTAGATGATTTCAAGTTAAAGAAAGTTATAAGTTTCCTATAACTATCTAATCATGCATAAAACAACATCTAATATTTGATCCAGATCTTTACAGAGTAATTAAGATAAAATACAGATAAATATAATTTAGTTGCGTGTAAATACAAAAAATACACAATGCATAAAAATAGATAGTTTTGTTTCAAATATCTCTCTATTACTTTAGATCTTCCTTTACAACTCTTCCATACCCTACGCACACAACTTCAACGGCCTGCACACTCAGCTGCAAGAGCCTTCCCCTTCACCCAAAACATAGAAAGATCTATAATTACAAACCCAAAATCATATCATCATGAAGTACTTAATTTCCTTAGACTTGATAAGACATCTCTTTATATATCCTTCACTATTACAATACCATGGTCCGCAAACCATGAGTAGATCTCAAAACAACACCAAAATATAAGGGGTTTTGACCTTCCTAAAACCCCTTGACTCCTATTTCACCTGTGCTACTCACACTCTGCTCCTCAAAATGCATATACTTACAATATTTTAACAAAATTGACCCAGGGGACCCCGTACCAACAAACCTTTGCTCCCGTAGCAAGGTATTCATCCATTAGATCAATTCTTGCACTAGTTGTGTATATGGGGTGGATGATCCACCAGATGGATGTAAAAATAACACTCAAAACACATAATTATAGTGTCTATATAATCTTCCCTCTCAATCCCTAGGAGCCCTCCCCTCTCATTGTCTAGGTAAATTTGATGTAATAGTATCCCGTGTGGAAGAGTGATACCCAGGGATGGATGCTCTAGCTACTTTCTTTGTCCTCTCAAGGAGCTCTACGAAATTTGGAATGTCACTTGGATCCTCAATGGGGTTATTTAGGAGGATGTGTAAATCAAGAAACCATAAGGTTTTTAGACATTTGATCGAGAGTCTCATGTGTGCGAACTCAAGTGAGCATTATGTAGTCTCAAACGAACACCTCGTGCTTGGTACACTAGGATCAATAGTTATCTCACTAGTTTGTGCTTCACCAAAAGTGAAGCAAATGCAAACCTCTATCATATTTTGATAGAAGGTAAATTGCTTCTCATTGTTTTAAATGTTGATGATTTAATATTAACTAGTGATGAGAAGTTGATCAACTCTTGCAAGGAGGATCTTGGAAGGGAATTCGAGATGAAATACATGGGTCTCATGCACTACTTCCTCGGGTTGGAAGTATGGCAAGGTGATGGGGGATTTTTTGTCTCTCAAGGAAAGTATGCTAATGAGATACTACAAAGATTCCACATGGAGAGTTGTAATCCCATGGAGACACCTCTACCAACCAACTGGAGGAAGGAGACTACCACTTGATGTGAAGAGGTGGATGCTACCATTTATCGACAATTAGTAGGTTCAATGATGTATCTTGTGAACACACAACCAAATATGTGCTATGCAGTCAACCAACTGAGTTAAGTTATGGTTAAGCCAACCAAATTGTTTCGGAAGGTAGCAAAGCATGTTTTATGATACCTCAAAGGCACTACCTAGTATGGATTATGGTATAGATAGACAAAGGGAGTGAATTTGTGTGGCTTCACAAATGAAGATTGGGCTAGGATTCTATCTGACTGAAAGAGTACATAAAGTGGAATTTTCAATGTTGGGTCTACAACAGTTTCCTAGTATAGCAGGAAACAAAGATCTGTGGCGCTCAATTCAGTAAAAGTAGAATACATGGCTGCAAGTCAAGCAACATGTGAGGTGATATGGATGAGAAAGATACTTGTGGGACTTTTTGGTTAGATGATGGATCCAATGATGATCTATTGTGATAATCATAGTTGCATTAAGTTCTCTGAGAATCCAGTATTTCACGATCTATCCAAGCACATATATATATATATCTATATATATATAATATATAATATATATATATATAATAATATATATATATATATATAAAATATATATATATATATATATATATATATATATATATATATATAATATATATATATATGATCATCATCATTTATGGGACTATGTGTAAAGGGGGATAATGTTGCTACTACATTCTTACATAGGAACAAGTTGCTGACATTTTGACAAAGGCCTTGTCAAGAGGGAAGTTCAAGTTCCACAAGTGCAAGATAGGGGAGGGAGTTTTGAAAAATGAAGCAATAATGTCTCAATTTGATTTTGCCTTGGTCAAATTGAGAAGATTTGAATTTCCACATCAATAGACAACTTGGATGTAGTTAACTTTTGTGACATGTCTTGTGTCACTCAACTTACTCAGTAAATTCGAGTTAGAGGGCTTGGAGTTTAGTTAAGCATGCACGATTGCTAATTTGTAGCAATCAAGGTGAGTTATTTCAAATTGTTTTTAGTTAAAGTAGTTTTAACTATTGATAGAACTAGTGGAAGTTCAGTTGTGTAGTGGGACAACAGTTTAACTTAGTGATCATCTAGTTAACTGATTAATCAGCCCAAAATAGCTAGTGCAAGTAGAGCATTTGAGTTCCCCGACTATGGGAATTTAAGTTCCAAGGTAGTGTAACATAAGTTGTAGACTATTATGGAGTGTACAAGTGTTGCATGCAACCAAATGATCAAACTTTGGAATTGCGCAATCAATTGGAGGAAAATTCCTAAATAATAGGGGCCTAATTCCTCAAGAATTGTGTAAGGAAATAGGGACTCAAGCTGAGGCTGAATTTGACTAAGTCTAAGTCAGAGCTTCTCATTGAACAAAGAGATAGATTATTCACTTGCAGGTTGTGCTCATAGCGAGAAAGAAATTGTAATACATCTTTATTCATATGCTTAATGCAATAAGAAAAATCTATGCTTCTATAGACATAGTTTTTAGTGAAGACTTTTCTAAAAAATTAACTCATTCATTAACAATAAAAATCTTAATCAACCGCATGAGGTATCACTAGGATGGGTGGATTTACCGCCCCCCTTTGACTCCCTGGAAGCCCAAATTTATCGAGTGAAAGTGACAAGCACAATGATAGAAATGATGTTATAATATTTCTGAATGATATACAACATAACCAATGACATATAATTGATAACTAGGACTCCTTTCGTAGAGGAAAAAAGAGGCTCCAAGACCAGGTGGACAATTTGAGGGATCTATGTCGCACATGGAATCTCATGTCCATGAAGCCTACCACCATTTAGGTGAGGGTGGCCATGCAACCCAAGATCCAAATAATGGGAATGGATAATGATGAGAGTGGGATGGATTTTGGTATCTGATCAGTTTTGGGCCATTTGAGCCATTGATATGTGTTCCCATAGTTTTGTGTTGTTCTTATCAATGCCTTTTTGTTTGTATTTGATTGCCAACAAATCTAGTTAGAGTGAGGCCTTAATTTTTTTGGAAAATAACTCTTCTAGATGTAATCTCTTTAAGAATTAATAGAATTGATTGACTTACAAAGAAAAACACATTCTCTAAATCTCATTTTCTTAATAATACATTCAAGGATATCATAAATTTCTTTAGAAAAAATTAAAAGAAAAAATAAATTAAATGAAACCAATTAAATAAAAATTAAATATATTCATCGAATACAAATAAAGAAGAGAAATACACATCATTACATATAAATCATATTTCTAGTTGAAATGGAAACACTCCCAAAATATGTATTCCATGGGGATTCATTAACAATATAAATTATCTGCAACAAAATTTTATAGAGTTTGGGAGCCTTTTGTGGAATGAGAAGATTCTAAGCATATACTTATTTATAGTTGGATTTCTTAGATATTTCACTATTTAGTTATATTTCTTGAAAATATTTCACTATCTAAGAATAGCATACAAACCTTTTGAAAAAGGTTAAATGTAAAATTGGTTCTTTAAGGACAGTTAGATAAAAAGTGAATGTACCCATAGTTGAAAAATCAAAAGAGAACAATGGCATTATTACTTAAAAATTGCAATTTGAACAGGAAATATCCTCAATCTAGATGCCATTTGTAAGGATGTCATAGTAATGTCAATAATGCTACATTGTCATTAGGTGAAGATGCTCTAGCAATATCAATAATGGCATCAATCAACATCAAGGAGATATGGAAGATATCTCTATGAAGATATTGGTTGGACAAGTACATTGATATGCTTATCACATCTTTTAGCTTTTATAGTTTCATTGCCTTTATGAGGGTCACTTCACATGGTTGTGTGAATAAAAATAGGTTTCTTATTAAAAAATCTCATAGTATATTATGTCAATGTTGTACAATATTTATGTCCTATGGTCTTATGTTAATTTTAGATTTTAAAATTTAATTAAAACAAGTAATAAGTTTAATTAAAATTGAATAATTTTTTTAAAATAAAATTGATTATGTTTTAAATTTTTTAAAGTAAACTATTTAAACATATTGCAACATTCATTTTAATATAAGAAGAGATTTGATTTTTATAATTTTTTCTATATAATAGTAAATATTTTATCAAATAATTATTGAAGTAATGGTATATCATTACCCTTCATGCCAGTATTTAATGTATTGACCTCCTAATTATGGAGAAGGAAGTGGAGTTTAGTAGGGTGAAGGATAACCAATGGAATTCATGGGAAAGACAATATATGCCATCTTCGAATTACAATTCTCTTGGCATGCAACTTTTTCGGTTAATCTGATTGTCTGTTTATTCTAAAGGAAAGTTTAAGATGATTTATTTGCAATGTTTCAAAAATAGGCTGAGAAAGAGTTGCAGGGGAAAGTGTTGGGTCATAATTAACCTCTTGGCTTTAAGGAAGGAATACTATACTCCCCATTTTGATATAATTTCCTTCCTCAGCTAGTTCCTTTTTAGATGGTGGCTTATAGAGTTCTCCTTCAAAGGCTAGTTAGGGTCTTTTTTCTCCTTGCTCTATTTTCATCAGACTTTTGGTTTACTTTCTTTCCCCTTTAGTCATTTCTATACAATCTAGTCTTTGGGTTTTAGTTTGGCTATCTACGGGGGTGAGGACTTATCTGACTCTTAGGTCTTAGCTTATGTATTGAAACACTTAATTGTTAGCCTCATTATGTTCTATGGGATCTTGTTTGGTTGGTTGTTTCTATTTGTGTTATTGTTTGAGGGGTAGTCAAGATTAACCCCCTGTGGGTTCCCCCTTTGTGGCTCACTCCTATCTTTCATCATCTCTACCCTCATGGTAGTAGTAGGTTGGTTTTGTATTTCTTGGCTATGTCTTCCCCTAGTCCCTTGTTTCTTATCTCTATACCATTTTTCATTATGCCTAGGATCCATAATCCCTCTAGATGAAGGGGGCATCATGGGGCCCATCCCTCTCCCCTCCGAGAGCTCAATCTATGATTGAGCATTCTGTTACAACCTACACAACTAGTATTCCTTTGGAAATTTCTAGAGAAATCCATCAAGAAGAGGAAGAAGATTGGGTGGAGAGGAGTTTTGTCCCTGATTTTGAAATTCATGAATAAATAAGCAAGGAAGGGGCTAATACTTGCAGATGGGCTAATTTTCCATGGGTTTTCCTTAAAAAGGATCTGTCAATTTCCATTTTTTCTAAAAATAATTTGCCTAAAATTTATAGTATAAAATATTATTAGCTTAAAAATCACCAAACCTTTATAGAGTCTATATAAAATCATTACAAATTTGAAATATTTTATAAAAATATCGCCCATCTTTTTTATAGTTTGAATATTATGAACTAGCAAGATTCATCAAGATTTCTAAGTTCTTATCCTTAAAATTTTCCTTGGAATTAATTAGTTGGATCCCTAAGACTAATAATGCTCATACAAGGAAAAATCATTATATGCAAACTATGTATTTGTAATGGCATCTCAAAACGATCATGGGGAAGGTTCTTGGGAAATTATTAGATACCCAACATGAAATAATTTTATGCCTCACTGAAGTTCAAAGGCAAATTGGGAAACTAGATGACAAGGTATCAATATTAAAATATAAAGTTGCAGACCTAAAATTCTTCGATTCTAAGGAGAAAACTGAAGTAATCGGGACCATGCAAGTGGACTTTCCATCAACTTAAAATGTTTATCTTGTTAGAATGTGTTTTTTTGTTTTAGAGGCAACAAGGCTACCAATTGCAAGCTATATATGATTCAATTTCAAGGATTTAATTTAAATTCCATGATACTTTTTATTAGTTTTGAGAAGCGAATATCACACATCTCAATAGTATGTAAAAAGGAAATATTTATATGCTGCTAGTATGGTTTCCCAAGTGGTAAGCTAGTAGAAACAGAAAGGATTTTATGTTTTTTTTATTAATCATGACATAAATCTCTTCCTAGCCCTACAAAGTAATAATAATAATTATAATTATAATTATTACATCAAACAAAGGGTCTCACACACCAATTTGATATTTGGCTTGGCCATAAACTTAAAATTATATTATTATTATTATTGTCTAGCAATAATACTTTCATATATTGTTTAAACACCTTTTAAGTTACTTTTTTATTATATTGTTAATACAATTTTATCAATTATTTTACCTAATTCTTACTTAGATTAATTTAATATTAAATATTAGTCTACGAAATATGGTGGGGAAGGAACTTCAATCTATTCAATTTATTTGACATTGCCATCAGAAAGTACAACAAGCTTAACCATTAAACACTGCAAAGAATTCATAGTGGATCCAAAATAGAAGAAGAGAAGGATATTGCCCTCTCTAGGTTATGACATACCATGGGGATTTTTTTATGGTGCTTCTTAGGGTCACCCACTTGTGTGTGGGATCAATTTCGTCTTATATCTTAACCAATCCCATTTCATACATATCAAATATACTCTAGGGTGGAAATCAAATAATAGAGCAGAATTCATAGCATTGAGAACACTTATATATCTATATATATATATATATATATATATATAATATATATATATATATATATATATATATATATATATTATATCATAAGCTTCACTAAAAAATGTTAAGAAATTACAAGTGATTGATTAGGGTAACAACAAAGTTAAAATTGAAAACATTTTCTCGAAACCTCTTCTTCAAGACATATAGAAAGAAATGCTCTCCTTTGAATGGCTATATTTCTCCCACATGCTTAGAGAAATCAGTTCTAAAGTAGTTTCTCTCTCTAAAGAAACCATGGAGATCCAGGTTGATTCCTTTGGCATTATGGAATTTGTGGATGGAGAGGAACATGAATCAATGGATTTTCACTTATTATTAGCTCCAACACATGATTGTTTTCATCTTGTATTTCCATATTCAAATAGAAAAGTTTTTAACTTTAATGTGTGAATAATTTTATATAAGAAGTATAAGATCATATTTGTTATACTACAATTTGAAAGAGATATGTGGAAAAGATCTAGGTTTTTGTTTTTGGATATTAAAAAGGTGGGTTGAAAAGTCATGATGAATCTCGTTCGGGACAATAACAAGCATACTCATATCTTATGAATATAATGTAATTTTTTTCTTATGAAAAAATAATATTAAATACATCTAATCCTTATTTTTAAAATAATTAAATTTTTGTTGGGGTTGATAAGCATGGTGTCATTCCTAAGCCTAGAAAACCAAGAAATAACTTTTTAATGGGACCTAGGTAGAGTGTCAAATAACTAAACTAAGGCATTGACTCTTTTCCATGGATTGAGACTCTATGATGCAAGATATATCAGGAGTCTAAGTGTTATTAGGGATTCAATTGTGATTATTGTATTGATATATAGTTCTTCCTCTCTAAACAATGCCAAGCTAGTAAGGATTATAAGGTGAATACAAATGGAAGCTAATAAGTTTGAATCAATAGAATACTAGCATCTCCTAAGGGAGTTAACAAAAAGGCATATGATCTAGGTGATGGAATTCTAAGAACCAAAAATCGGGTTTCATCTTCTCCCATTCCTTAACTTTTTAAACCATGGATTTGAATAATCATTACATGAAAGCTAAATGCCATTTCAAGTGGCAAGGAAAATTGAATTATGCTACCCCAAAAATACCTTCACATGCTCATTGATGTTGAAGTAAGCTAATAAATTGTGAAGTGACTTGTGTTCTTTCACAAGTGGGAAATGGAGCTGGAGAATTTTTTTAGAATGTCCATATGGGAGGCTTTGTGGCTTCTTGGATTATCGTGGATTTTTTTGTTTCAGACTAGTTCCAACTAAGCTTTTGTTTCCTCCTAGCTCAATGTTTGAAATCATTTTCCACCATGAATTTGGGATCTAGTTCAGTCGGGTGGCCCATTTGTTGGGTTGTTGGGCCTCACATCGGTTGTTTGTTGAACTTACTTGGGAGACTTTATTTCATGGCTTAAACTCTATTGATTCTTTTGAAGACTGCCACGAGAAGTACACTCTCTATATGGAAATGAAAAAGGTTAATCTCTTAATTTTATGTGGAACAAAATCTAACTTTGATGTTCTTTTATTTGAGGGGATGTTGGAAAAAGGTTTAGTCATTGGTTATGGTAGTTTACTAATCAAGCTTGTGGGAGTTCGAAGGAGAATTTATAGGCATTATGTAGTGATTTTAAAATGGAAAATCACTCACTTTTTTGGAGATGCTCATTATGTGAAACTAAAGATATTTATAGGAGATAAGAAAGCCTTATTACATAGATAATAGGAATTTGATTTTTCTATATGACTAGTAGGATGCACTCTTAGAAGAAAATTAGAAATAATGAATATTCCTTCATTAATGATGAAAAATGTACATAATAAGAATAGGAAAATAGAATCCCATCAAGCTAAGAGTGTTTCTCATCTTCAAATGAGCATGAATATGATTAGAAGCACTAATTATACTACCTCAAATGCCAAAGTGTCTATCAGATCAATTTTTAGGAAATCAAAGAAGAAGAGATTGTCCAATAATAGCATGATGATGTAGAAATGATCGTTATGGACCAAGGCTTTCAAATCATATCAAAGAACCAAGAGGAATCCAATAATCAAAATGCATTTATCCATATTAGTGTTTAAATATTTTGAATTTTATTTATTTTTATAATTTTAATTTTAAGCATCCTCTATAGAATTTATGCCAACAATATCCTTTTAAGGCCCTCTACAAAATATTGTCATGTTTCTACAATTTTTTAGAATGCAAGATTTCATAATCATCACAATTTGAGTAAACACTCCATTCATCATGGAGCATTAATAATGTTAAATAACTTTGAAAAATATAAGAAAGAGAGTGCATAGTTTAAACGTTCTGCAATTATGCTCTTTTCTTGCATATTTTCTAATTACTTTGTCTAAAATTTGGTTAAAATTGTTGGAATTGTGAATATGAAATGTTGAGCATATACAATCTAAATGATCCAATGGTTTTTCAAAGAGATGAATCCATCTACACATTCAAGAATGTATTTAAGTAATAGAAAACTATAAGAATTATATCATCAAAAGCCAAAAAAGGTAAAACATTAAAACTCTATCTGAAAAGAGCCATTGTATAGGCCATTTATAAGTTATCATTTGAAAACAAATTAATATTTATAACTCAAGCATAAGATTAAAAAATAAATAATAAATAAATAGATGTTTTAAATATTATATTAAATATACAAATATAATTAAAAGAATGATTAAAGTTGTAAATGTTTACTGTACGATAACAAAATATTATAATTATAATTTTAATACTAGATGAGAAAAATGACTTAAACAATTAATAAAATAAAACAAATTAAAATAAATATAATTCTAAAAATGACAAATAACTTACACAAAGTCCATTTGATGTAATCAAATGGATGCCATTAGAGAGTAGGAAAAGTTATCCAGGACTATATTATTACACATTGTTTTAATTTATATAGTTTTAGATTATTTCTCTTAGTCTTTTTAATAACATCTTTGTGATTACATCACATAGTTTTGGGTAAGTTATTTGTCTTATATTATTACAAATTAAAGTAATTTGTGATGTTGTCGCTTGAGATTATTCTTTTCTATAAGACTAATTTGATGTGATTATATATTTTTGT
>APFE031236260.1:0-19826 GCA_000404065.3 Pinus taeda | reverse complement strand
TATTTGGATAAAGCATCAATTCAAAATATTAAAAGCTTTCAATATTAAGTATATTTTGAATAGTATAATTCTATTCAAAATAGAAAAAATAATATTTACAATATAAATTGCGTAAATATTTAACAATGATTTCTCTTTTTGCACTAAGTATAATTCTATCCCAAAAATGAAAAAAATAATTCTAATATAAAATATTTCATAATCTAACAATAATTTCTCCTTGGGGTAATTTTGTGACTCATGATGCAGTTTAGCATATTTCATATAGAATAAACTTTAAATAATACACTTAGTTGAGAACGAGAACCATGCATTTCCAAACCAGCTTAGCATATATTATTACTTTTGGAAAGTAAAGTTGCGTGTGGCTTGTTGGAAAATAAAGGTGCATGTGGTCATGGTGTCTGCAACTTTTAGTGTTATTGGAACTTTTTATATTAAGGTACAATTAGAAAATGACACATCAATGTTTGAAATATTTGAAAAAAGATCACCCCACTTCCTTTATTTTTAAGGCATTGCATATCTCAATAGATTCACAAAAATAATTACTCATAATTCCAGACAAACCAAGAAATAACATGAAAAAGTCATATTGACTTCCATTAGATCACGGGCTTTATTTGTTTTAAAGGGTTTGATTCTAATCCAATCTAAATATGATTCATTAAATTATATTAAATCATAATTAATGATTTTAATAAAGAATTTATTTAGTTTTCAAAATAAAATAAAAAAATAATTATAATTTAATTAATAAATAGATATAAGATATATAACCTATTTATATTTAATTATAAGACAATATAATTTAAAAATTAAAAAAATATTAAAATATATTTTTAATATAAAATATAAAAAAATATTTAAAATTTATGTTTTAGAACATTTTTAATTATAATCTAAATTGTGCAATAATTATTTATTTTACACTTCAATCAATGTCAAATTTTTATGTGTTTTTTTTAATATTTTTTTTCTACAATAGAAATTGATGTTGGAACTCATTCTCAAGTTGAAAATGTAAACCTTTATTTTGTTATTAAATTTTTTTATTATTTTAAATTAAAGAATAGAATGTGTTTTAATTTTAGAAAATTTAATGATTTTAGATATTGTATTTTAAATATTTCACTCACTTATTTAAAATAAAATAATTATGTTGTCACTCATAAAATGTAAATTTGTTTGACTTATGTGAAATTTAATTTTTATTATATTATTGGTTCAAATTTCATAAAAATAGTTGAGTATATATCAGTGAGACTACTTGCAAATTGATTTCAAATATTAAAATTCCAAAATTCCAAACACCAAATACTTGTAATCTTAGGAAGAATGTCGTAGTTCATTATCACTAAAGCAGACCCCTTTTTACCTAAGTTTCTGGGTCGTCGCGGGTCATCAGTTGTCTTGCCCGCGAAGATGGTCAAGTTTGCACTAGCCCTAGCGAATTCGTCGCTATGTCCCTGTGTTCCACCGCGAAGGTCTACTTTTGGCAAGTTTTTTAATAACTCGTCGAAGCTTTGAGATGAAACTACTTCATGGGCGGTCCTAGGGCTGGTTTTTGGGTCAGATGAGCTTGCCTCTCTCCTTTGGGATGGTTGTTCCACCTTTTGTGCAACCTCCATAAGAGATAAACTCTTCCTCCCATCTCTTATGGAACCTCTCCCTCCTATAAATGTCTCCTCCATGAATGGGATCAGCTAGCTTGGATGTAACTTGATGATAACTAGATGTAATTTGGTAGCTTCAGGTTTCTAAGAAGGGAGTAGAGGTAGAGAGTGTTTTGGAGTGTGGAAATAGCCTCACATGTATTTTTGCTTGAGAGATGTTTGAGTAGAGTTGGTTTGAGAAGTTTCTAGCATCAATATTTTGAACTAAAGAGAGAGTCATTTGTTCCCTTGGGAGACGTTCACAAGTGAATGCTTACGGAGACATGCCGACGGGACCCTTTGAGGAGACTTACGACGTTAAGGTTCGGTTGTAAGTTTTACTTTAATTTATATTAATACAAATCAATAGCTTGTTTCCTATATCGTATGTTGAATTGTATGTCGATAACTTGAGGTTCTTTGACTCTTCAAGTAGATTGTTTGGTAATTTTCTATTGCGTTTGTGGTGTTTCTCTACATGTTGTTTTCAGGTACAAGTGACTAGAAGAACAAGAGCTGGAGAAACACGAGGAGGACTTCATTGAACGATGAACTGATGGTAGGCCTTCATAACACCATCTTTCTAAGGAAATTTGCTTTGGTATTGTCTTTGTAGTGACTAGACCCACTCTAGGACTAGAGGGGTTGCCTTTGTCCACAGAGGGAACTTGTCTATGTCACAAGTTGGTGACCATACTGGGGATCTTATCTTTTGTCTTTTATGTTGATTGGTTTTGTTTGTTTATTGTCTCCCTTATTGTTTGGGTAGCATGCTCTATTCTGGAAGTTGTTAGACTACTCCTGTAGCCTTCCCACTCTCATGAGTGATAGATCTGGCCTTGCCTCGGCCAAACTTTCATTTTTTTCCTTTGATCTGAGGTCATTGTTGTTTATGTTCTGATAGTCACGAAGTAGTCGCACCTGCACTGTTTCTTGGGTTGCACCTTTTACTTTCTGGCGTGACTAAATTGCCTGACAGTCGCAGCAAGTCCTGAAATCAGCTCGGCACAGCTAACTGGTGTACTTTTGCACCGACGTCGCAAAGTGCTTAGTTAGAGGGGTGCAACGATTTATTGTCGGTGCATGTCTTTAGTTTTGTACTCGCGACGATTCCTGTAAGTTTCAAAAATTGAAGTTTGTTGGTTATTGGCCAGTGTGTTCTATCCTCTGAGCTTGTTTTTTGCCTCTTTATTGTATCAGAAGTGTTGGTTGTTAGAATTTTTGATTCCAGGTTCCAAGTCTTTTGGAATCCTTCCTCTTGAACCATGTGACCTAAATACCTTAGGGTTTCTTGAATGATTGGTTTGCTTAGGTCCCTCATTCATTGGGATCTTTAGGCTTTTCTTGGCATAATCTCTAACTTTGTTTGAGGCTTCTTCCTATTCACTGTTTGTCCTCTTCCTGATTGCTATGTGACATTTGGTTACCAAACTTTCATGTCTTGTTCATACAGTTTCCTTCCTTCATTTGGCATAGATCACATTGCTTCCCGATCAGTGAGACAACTTTCCAGTTTTGCAAAAAGAAACATTTTCTTGGTTTTGAGTCTTTGATTAGTTTCTGAGTGGAATGTTTCTCTTCACTTATTGAATGATTTCATTTGGAAAGGAGTTAAAACTAGCATTTTTTTGAGTTTTGCATTTAGTTGCTTATCATTTATTTTAAAAATAAAAATATTGCATTTAGTTTGCATTAGGAAATGAGAACAATCTTTTGCATTAGTAAATTCTTGACATTTAGACATTGAAAAGCAAAGGATGTATTTTTCATTTTCTTAATTAGATTGCTTGCAAGTTAATGAAAGATAGAAGCATAGCTCTCTCCTCTTGATTGGTTTGCTTGAGAAATGATGAAAAGTACCATTCTTGAATTTGCTTGCTTGTTTCTTTGCTTTGCTTTCAAATAAACTTCTCACTTTTCTTTAGTTAGTTGTTCATTGAAAAGGAATGGTTTCCTTTCTCATTTAGTTGCATTCTGGGAATTTTTGAAGGTACATTCAGTAGGGCCTTGGACTAAGATCTAATTCAAGATTAACTATTAAAATCTATTGAATTAACCTAAGGAAGCATTGGAACTTAACGCTTATATCTAGAGGTCTAGGCTAGAGACGTGCTCCGGCGTTGTTAAGCCTAGTGGTTGTTGTTTTCACTAAGGTTGGGTGATTCCTCCTTTTGTGATTCGATAAGTGCTATTACAGACTTGTGCTCCCTGTACCGTCGCGTATCTGATGGGAGACCCCACTAGGTTATCATCTTATTATCCATAGGAAGCCGATTCTACCGCCTTACGAATCATAATGCACCGAACACAACATTCGAGAAGATTGGCTGTCGTATAAGAAGTCCTTGGTTATTTCTCTTTCATTTTATTACCAAGGTGTATATGTAGTTTTAAGATTTGTCTAGTAAACCTTTTTCCTAGAATTCTAGAGTAGTCACTTTCATTCCTTTTCGACTCTTTAAAAGTAAAAGGATCATCTGAGCACTTGTCCTTTTAGGCTGATTAAACTTTGAAGGAGACTAGAGTCATCTTTTGTTCTTTTTCTTGACTCTTTAAATATGAAAAGGCAAAGTTTTGTTCTGATGTCATAAAATTTATTTGTCCACGATAACATCTTACCTATTAATCTTGGCCATGTCGTGAATAATATCTTGAAAGGTTTTTGCAACCCTATTGATTATATCTTTTCTCCCGGAACTTTGAGTTTAGGCCATCATGGCGAACTCACTGAATTCGTCATCCTTACCAAGTGACTAAGAGCCCCTTTCTCATGTCCCTTCTGAGGTATCATCTTTTACTAGTACTCTTCCCATTGTTTTGAGTGGTCAGCCTCTTGCCTCTCGAGCTCTGGGTGAGGAACCTTTTGATATCAATTGGACTCCTCCTAACATTTGGCAATTTTTAGACGAGGATCTTCCATCTACTCCTCTTGGTGCTTCGATCCCTATGGCTTCTTCCGACATGGACAAGTCAAGTCTCATTCGCAATGAAGAGAGCCTTATGTTGACCAGGGAGCATCAGTTTCTTCTGGAAGGTTCCCTTTCCTCACTGCTCCAAATGTTTTGTTACCACTTCGCTATCACGCTGGCTAACATACTTGGTTCTACATCTCTACATCAGAGCTTTGTATGGTCTCGTACTACAATTCCGACTTCAGGACCTTTCATGTCTACTCAATCAACTTTGACTTCCATTCCTCAAACACAGGTTACATCAGCTACGTCCATTCGATCCATACCCACCATGTGTGTGGCATCTACAGCCCCTCCTATTAGTGCGGTTACAGCATCTTTAGTAGTTACTACTGGTACTAGGATATCTTTCGAACCCGTTGGAAGCAGTCCTTCACCTCTGGTTTTGGAGTTGGTCAACCTACGGGTAATGTACCAATCTCTTTGAATTCCATTCCAGCAGGATTTTCATATGAGCAGTATCTATTTTCTCTTCAAAATCTGACTTCTAACCTTATAGGTTCTCAACCACTTTCTGTTCCGCATAACCCTCCGCCCTACTATGACCACCGTGGAGCTCATATTTATTACACTAGGTCTCTTCCTCAAACGGGCCCAGTTGATAATTACATTTTGCTTTCGGTTGCTTAGAATCACACCACTTACCATGGGCTGCAAGGACAACCTTCGGGCCTACAAGGACAACCCTTTCAGGGACAACCTTGGGCCTTTACGGGTTCCTCCTTCGTTTATTCAGGGCAACCTTCTAGTCAGCTGGGTCAGCCTCAGTTCTAGCAAGGCTAACCTGTTTCCCAGCAAGGGCAGCCCTTTGGTTAGGTAGGACAGCCTCCGTTTCAGCAAGGCCAACCTATTGCCCAGCAAGGCCAGCCTTCTAGTCAGATAGGTCAACCTCAGTTCCAACAGGGCCAACCTTCTAGTTAGTTGGGTTAGTTTCAGTTCCAATAAGGACATCAGTCTGGTCAAGCCAATCCAGCTCTTAGTCCACCTGAAACTCTAATGCAAGTTGGTTCCCAAGCTCAACCTGGTCTCCAGACTCAGGTTGGACTCCAAACTCAACCCAGTCCCCAGACTCAGGTTGGCTTCCAAGCCCAACCTATTTATCAGATGCAACTTGGGCCCCAAGCACAGTTTGGACCTCAGCTGCAATACAGTCTCCAAGTACCTCAGCAACCCCAAGGGAAACCTTAGGGTACTCTGTATCAGAACTACTAGCAACCTCAAGTTAATCCTTATCAGAATTTTCAGTAGCCATATTCTACCCCTATTGGTCAAGCTGGTAACCAATGGTTTGCTGGCGGTCAAAATCTGGGTCAACAACTAGGTTATGGTGTTAACCTACCCAACTATAACCCTTATGGACAAAATACTTATGGACAAAATCCATGGGGAAAACAAGGCTCTGGTTGGACCCTAACACTAGCCCTTATCAAAGGCCCATGATGTCGTTCAACCGTCAATTACCTTTTCTTGCGACTTTTGAACTGCCCGATGTGTCGAAGTTGACAAATGACCCTATACTTAATAATCCATATTAGCCACCAGTTCCGACCAAGATTCCTTGACGACAAATCTAGAGAAGATCCCCAGGCACATGTTATGACTTATCACCTTTGGTGTTCATCTAATTCCTAGCTTGACGATTCTATCTGTCTTCGTCTTTTCCAGAGGACACTTATTGGTTTCGCTACGAAATGGTATATTGAACTCGCTCGTGGAACTTTCCAAGACTTTAACTCTCTTACGATGGCATTTCTTACCCATTTTCAGTTACCGATTCGCTATGAAACAGGAACACACCTCGTCACTTCTCTGAAACAGGACACAACTACCCATATCTCTGATCATATTCATGAATGGAGAAGGCGTAGCCATTTGATCAAGTTCTGGATCCCTAGTCAGCTACTGACTGACTGGTTTACTACCTCTTTTGTCTATCCGATAGCGCGATATATTGCTATGGGGGCATGTGTTATTGAAGAGCAAGCCATCGTGCGTGCTCAGTATCTTGATTTGGTATATTCCCAATCTGGCACACTTTATGATGTCTTACATGATGCTCTGTGACCTGGAACTTCTAAAGCCCCGTCAATGCCTTCTGTAGATGGTGTTATTGGTTTCATTTCTCAATCTTCTCGAATGTCTCCCACTACCCCTGCAAAGCAAAAATCTACTGCTCCTATTGAAAATGCTTCTTAGTCTTTGTCTAATTCTAGGAAAACCTCAGAAGTTAATGTCATTCAGTCTACTGCAGTAGAGAAAACTTCGAGAGGCAAGAAGAAAGGGAAAGGTAAAAATAAGGCTGATGCACCAAAGTATCCTTGTCTTATTTGTGATGAGGATCACTACACTAAAGACTGTCCTAGACAATTTGAGGCTAGTCGTTTGCTTAAGGGGACTTCGAGGACTCCTGCTATACTTAAAGAGCCTTTTCCCTCCCAGAAAACTCAAATGGTGGTGGACCAACCCCAATCCTCTTCCTCATTTGGTTCCTAGGTCTTTATGGCTGGGACTATCCCTATTCATGTGAGTACTCGATAAAAAGAGTATGCTCTGTCTACCGGGAAGGAACCTGAAGCACCTTCTAACGTTCGTTCATCCAGTTCTGGCCCTCTTCATATTGAATGGCCCAACACCGAGTCTGTCATTAGGCCACCTACTAAGGGAGTTCTCTAAAAAGCTTCCTATAACCCCAATGCTCGTGTCGCGCAGCACTATAGTATTTTCGAAGACCTAGCCCAAGCTCCTTCGGCTATGTCCACATTAGAGGTTCTCCAGAGTTTTCCTCCCCAACACAAGTCTCTACTATCTGCCATTGGTGGCATTGATCCAGCTACTTCCGAGTTAATTACATTCGATCTTGAAAATCATGTGTCGCGTTTGACTCATCAAATCACTTTTCTCATCCAAGCCATTATTGACTCAAAGAATATTCATCACACCATTATTGATGAAGGAGCCTCAACTTGCATCATGTTTGTTGCTTGTTGGAAGGCCATTTGTTCCCCATCTTTGATTCAATATCCCAATACCTTGGAAGCATTTGATGGAAGAGAGTCTCATTCATTTGGTATCCTCCCGCACTTACCTATCACCTTGGAAGGGAAGATGATCGATGTCGAAGTCGAAGTGGTTGATGTTAATCTGACTTACAACCTTCTGTTGGGTCAAAGCTGGACCTATGCAATGCATGTCGTGGCTTTGTCATTATTGCACGCACTCCTTTTTCCTCATCAGGGAAAGATTGTTACGATCGATCAGTTGTCCTTCTTCGCTTCCTCTTCCTCGGATGGAAATGTTCCATTTGTGGAGCATACCAGTATTCCCTATGAGAGTGTGGGTGTTGGACTCTTTAAGGATCCTACCCTTATAGGCATTTTTTCACTCCCACCTCCTAATGTCACCTCTGTCAATATGATCTCTATCAATCCTGATCCCCAGGTGATTCCCTCCTTTGATCAAGTGGATTCATGGGGTGATGTTATGCCGTTGAGCCCTGCGGAGCTCAACTATGTTGAAATTGTTTCGGCTTTGGTTTCATCTTCTGACTCTACTCCTTCGAGTAGATCTCTCGACACGTATTTGCGATCCCCTTCGCTTGGAGATATTGCTTCTCTGAATCCGTTATGAGAAACGTTTCCTTCTGATGACGCTATTCTTGAGATTATATCTTTTGAAGATCCTCCTTGGGTCGATAATCATCATCGTTCCTTGTTTATCCCAGGCTATGGAGCCATGATTGCCTATCTAGACAAGTTTGCTTCCCATGTTCCTTCTCAGTCACTTCAGACACCCATCCTTGCTCATGAGGTCTTTTTTGAAGGGAATATGGGAAATATTCGCAAACCATGCCCATCGACAGCTCTATTAAACCAGGGGTTGTTGAGAATATTCACATTGGAGTGACTTTTTCTCCTGAGGAGATCCAGCTTTACACCAATATCTTCCGAGAGTTTCGCGATGTGTTTGCTCGGTCGTATGAAGAAATTCCCGGTATTGATCTGAGTATTGTGGTACATGAGATACCTACGTATCTTGATGAAAAACTAGTTCATCAACTTTTACATCCTATGCACCTAAGAAAAGCAGCTGACATCAAGGGAAAAGTCAAAAAATTGCTCAAGGTTGGGTTCATTTACCCTATTCTACTGACAAACTGGGTATCTAACATTGTCCCTATGACCAAAAAGCAAGGCACTATTAGGGTTTGTGTTGATTATCGTGACATCAATCGCGCTTGTCCAAAAGATAACTATCCTACTCCCTTTATTGACCATCTTATCGATGATTGTGCTGGGAGTGAGATATTCTCTTTTATGGATGGCTTTTCTAGCTACAACTAGATCAATATCTCGCCTGTCGATCAACACAAAATTGCCTTTATCTGTCCATGGGGTACTTTTGCTTACAAAAAACTCCCTTTTGGTCTAAAGAATACCAGTGCAACTTTCCAATGAGCAATGTCGTATGCTTTTCATGACATCAGGCACATTGTTCAACCTTATCTGGATGATCTTTCGGCTCATTCAGCTAAATGCACAGACCATCTGAACCACCTCCGCCAAATTTTTCTTCACTGTAGACATTACCGTATTCATCTAAATCCACATAAATGTGTCTTCTATGTCGAATCCGGCAAACTCCTTGGGTTTGTCGTTTCTAAGGAGGGTATTCATCTTGATCCACTCAAGGTTGAAGCTATTCTGAATCTCCCACCTCCTGCTTCTTTGTATCAGTTGCAGAGTTTGCAGGGGAAGGCTAATTTCCTATGTCGTTTTATCCCTAACTATGCTGAGGTTGCCAAAGGTTACACGTGTCTCCTTAAGTGTGACACTCCATTTATTTGGCATGAAATTGCCCAAAGGTCATTTGAGCATCTCAAGACACTTCTTGTTTCTGCTCCCCTGTTGCGTCCACCCAACTATCATCGTGACTATTCGCTTTATCTAGCTGCCACTGATAGTACCATTGGTATGGTTCTGGTCCAAGACGACGATGATGGTTCTGAGAATGTCAAATATTATCTTAGCCACAACCTTCTTGACACCAAGACTCACTATGCTTATGTCGAGAAGTTAGCCTTGGTAGCTGTTCAGGCTATCTAACGTTTTCGTCATTACATTTTATTGCGCACTCCGACCGTGTTTTCAGATTGCAACCCGATGACATACATTCTGTCGTGTCAATTGTTGGGGGGAAAATACTCAAAAGGGATTGTTATCCTTCAAGAGTTTGATTTGGAGTTTACCACTACCAAGTCTAGAAGTCACTAGTCTTCGTTGAGTTGATTTTCTCATTATCATTTGCTTCCACTCCCTCCCAGATAGAGGATCGCATTTCGGACGACACGCTTTTCTTGATAGATACCCTCGATCCCTAGTACAGTGACATTATTGTTTACCTCCAGACATCTTCATTCTGCCCTGATTTGTCTAAGGATGCTCAGCGACGCATTCACCACCATTCTCAGCACTATTGTATTGTCGGAGACACTTTATATCGTCTCGACATTGATTCAGTTCTCTGATGTTGTCTAACTTTCAAGGAAGCTAAAAACGTCTTAAATGACTGCCACTTTGGCGTCTATGGCAGTCATATGTCTGGTTATTCTACTGTCCAAAATATTCTTCGTGCTGGTTACTTTTGGCCATCCATCTTCAAAGATTGCATTCTGGCCGTCCGCTCCTGTCATGCATGTCAAATTTACCAGGGGAAGATGCGAGTGCTACCTTCCCATTTGCATCCTATCATTACCTTCAGCCCTTTTGCTAAATGGGGCATTGATTTTATGACCTGTAACCCTCGCTCAGCCAGGGGGCATGGGTATATCATCATTGTCGTTGATTATTTTATGAAATGTGCCGAAGCAATGCCTACATTGTCTAACGACAGTAAGACAGCTGCACAATTTCTGTTCAATCACATAATTACCTAGTTCGGAGTCCCTTGGGCTATAGTCACTGATCATGGTTCCCATATCCATGGTTATATGATGACAGAGTTGACAACCCAATTAGGCTTGCGTCACGATAGTTTGACACCATATTTCCCTCAAGCCAATGGCCAAGTCCAGGTAGTAAACAAAGTGTTGGTTACTATGCTTCAGCATACCATTGGGATGCATAAGTCCAACTGGCATTTGATGTTGTTTTCCACTTTATGGGCCTATCGTACCTCGGTAAGGATGCGACCGGATTCACACCTTTTCAACTTGTTTATGGTCTGGAAGCTACCCTTTTGATTGAATGCGAAATCCCTTCTCTCAGATTAGCTATCAAATTGCTACTACCTAGTATAAGTTTACCCCTTTTACAAGCTGGGATAGATTAGTTACGAAAAAGGTATACGTTGATCCATCATGGTCAATAGCTTCCCTTAGATATTGTTTTCTACCTTTTCAGATTTGAGGGACAAATTTACTAAAAGGGACCTTTGAATTTTTATTTTCCGTGTCTTTTTCACTCTCTAAACATGAAAAAGACTCCGAGTTTTACCTATGTCGAACTCGTTAAACCCTAACGACATTAGACTTGTCACCATGAAAAGACCGAGCTTCTCCTTCCTGGGGCTCGTTAAAAATCACTAGGTCGGATTCATACGAAGGATGAACTTACATTACAAGCATATGTTATCCCCTTCAAGCTTGTGTTTCAAAAATAATTGGGGTACTCGCCAGAAATGCTGGGGGAAAATTTGGAAACGTTCTGTTGGTTGTGCTAGTTATTACGGCAGCTTGTCGTTCTTGGACATTAACAATTTTTTGCTTCGTATCAGGTTGGGATATCCTCATTCTATCATTGACCTCCCAAGTTTTGGGTTATTCATTTTTCCTCATTCCATCTGATCCTTGCTACGTCATCATGGCCTTTGATCCATTGGTACCAAAATGTTTCCAAATTCTGAAGTCATGTCGCTGATATGTACAAGAGCTTAATCCTTCTGTAGTTTGTTTCCTTACACACCTTCCTCTGATTCTTTGTATCATCCACCTCATCTTATTCCTTTGTCTCACATCGATGATGTGGGAAACATTATGGCCCTCCTTCGACCGATTGCTTCCTATCGACTTCAGCCCATTATCCAAGAAATTGATTTAGAGACTCCTTTCTGGTACCTTGGAGCTTGCATGCCTCAATGGCAAGTTCTTTGCATTCGACGATAGGTTGGCATCATTGGTCTTCGATTGAGTGATTTCACAAGTGTTCGACTTCGGATCATTCTTCACACTTTTTGGATTGTACTAGCAGTACCTTGAGAACCACTAACATTACTGGTGGTCTCTCTCGCGCTTGTTAATGGTTTACATCATTGGATGGTAATCAAGTGATTTTCTAGTATGCTCGACTTCAACACATTTATTCACATATTAGAATTTGTACCATGATTAGGTTGGGATTCAAGACCCTGGGCTCAGATTACACAAGTCCAGGTTGCATGGATTGATTCATACATGACTCTTCTGATTGCATGGTTGTGACCATACCTGAGTCTTTTTTGTGGTCTTTCTAATTGGATGGTTGCATACTCTCTCAGCCTTCATGCTTTAGGGGGCATCTGTTACACAATAATTTGTCACCCACCCCGCATTCCCTAATCGCGGACACTGCCAGTCCATATTACTAACAACTATTCTGTTCCATGTTGCCAATTATGTGTTAATACCTTCCCTGTAATCTCAGGAAGAATGTCTCAGTTCATTATCCCTGAAGCAGAACCCTTTTTACCTAAGTTTCTAGGTCGTTGTGGGTTATCAGTTATCTTACCCACGAAGATGGTCGAGTTTTCACTAGCCCTAGTGAAGTCATCGCTCTGTCCCTATGTTTCACCCATGAAGATCTACTTTTGGCAAGGCTTTTAACAACTTGTCGAAGCTTCGAGATGAAACTGCTTCATGGGCGGTCCTAGGGTTGGTTGTTGGGTCAGATGAGCTCGCCTCTCTCCTTTGGGATAGTTGTTCCACCTTTTTTGCAACCTCCATAAGAGATAAACTCTTCCTCCCATCTCTTATGGAACCTCTCCCTCCTATAAATGTCTCCTCCATGAATGGGATCAGCTAGCTTGGATGTAACTTGATGATAGCTAGATTTAATTTGGTAGCTTCAGGTTTCTAAGAGAGGAGTAGAGGTAGATAGTGTTATTGGAGTGTTGAAGTAGCCTCACATCTATTTTTGCTTGAGAGATGTTTGAGTAGAGTTGGTTTGAGAACTTTCTAGCATCAATCTTTTGAACTAAAGAGAGAGTCATTTGTTCCCTTGGGAGATGGTTCACAAGTGAATCCTTACGGAGACATGCCAACGGGACCCTTCGAGGAGACTTACGATGTCAAGGCTCGGTTCTAAGTTTTACTTTGATTTATATTAATACAAATCAATAGCTTGTTTCCTATATCATATGTTCAATTGTATGTCGATAGCTTGAAGTTCCTTGACTCTTCAAGTAGATTGTTTCGTCATTTTCTATTGCATTTGTGGTGTTTCTCTACATGTTGTTTTTAGGTACAAGTGAATAGAAGAACAAGAGCTGGAGCAACATGATGAGGACTTCATCGAATGACGAACTAAAGGTAGGCCTTCATAACACCATATTTCTATTTGCTTTGGTATTGTCTTTGTAGTGAATAGACCCACTTTAGGGCTAGAGGGGTTGCCTTTGTCTGCAGAGGGAACTTGCCTATGTCCGTAGAGGGAACTTGCTCTTAATATAACAGAGCTAGCACATTTCCGTATGTTGTATTGTATTTCAACTATCTCGAGTACTCTAAATGATATATGTATATGTTTGCTTATGCATGCATGTGTAGTTATTTTTGTATATGTATGTATGAATCTTTCTGAAATGTGTTGTTGGTTTAACCATCACCTTAGATTGCTAGCTTACTTTCCTTCCATGTTGTGATGCATCTTTGTTCATGTGTTCCCTTCTTAACTTCATGCTATCACAGGTTTCCAAGGGGCGCACTCACCTCACCCTCCATGTGTTAGAACTACTCATGCACCTTCCATGACTTACTACATATGTCACACCCTTACTACCAACAGGGAAATCTTACTTGCCTCTGTACGAAACCATGATCAAGGCATTACTGTATGACCCACTGTTGGGACTCCTACACCAAAAAATCTAAGGTCTAATTGGGACTTCTTACCGAGGAGATCCCCTGACATTTTGGTGGGTCCAGCACTGTCAACATTTCTAGCGCTAGAAGGAGGGCCAGATGACAAGACATGTCCTCTCATCTTGTTTTGAACCTTTGCATATCTATCATGGAGACTTGCACTCTCAACCCTCCATGATGTTTTTCACATGCCGAATCTGTCACCATCTCGAGGGAGTGTTTTGATCTCTTCTCCACATAAATGTATGATGGTGATGGCGAAGTGGCCTGACCTGAGTTCTTAGATGACTTCCTTGCCATGCTTGACGAGGATGATGGATGTTCTGACAAACAATCCAATCTATTGCTTGCATACACACTTCGCGAATCTCCACATCGGTGGTTGTGCAACCTACTTGCTGACAGTGTGCACTCACTTGAGCACTTTCTTGATCTCATTGAAGACACTTTCGTGATTTGCAGTTTCAAGCTCCAAAGAGCCAAATGAATTTTTTTATATCTTTCGGATAGATTTGAATATTGTCTTAACAAATCTATTCATCCCAAGAAGAAATATGAGCCCAAGCCTCACTCATCATTCTTTAGTGATGGAGCTGTGCAATCCTAGATGGATACGGTCACTGCCATAATTGATTGTCCGCCATCCCCTCATCAAACAGCTCCACCATTGTAGAGTGATGTGGGAGATCATGCTCACACATCGATTCAGCTGTCACATCCTCCCAACATCACTTCCCTTAATTTTCACGCAGATTTGGTTGTGAGTCCATCGAGTTGTCATATGCATTTTGTACCACAACCTCTGTCTTCGTACTCGGATGATCCTCCGAATGATATTGTCTTTTGTTCTTCCATTCTGGACTCTACACTTGTTGTGAACGAGGATCAAGTCATCGATGGAGTTGGTGTTGCACAACCAACATGCGATGTCATTCATGAAGAGTATGACTGGGAGCTTGAGCATCAACACTCAACGAAGGATGACTCCCTTTTGTCTGAACACTCTCTGTTATTTCCTGACATATTTGGTGAACTGTCCATCCATGATTTAGCATGTGTATCTTCATCTATGGATGCACCCATTGTTGATCACTCGTAGGACACACCAGATGTCAATCCACCATACGACAAGAGAGAGGATAACTTATTCATTGAAAATCCACTTGACCTTTCATCTACCTTTTCTGGAAACACAAAGGATGAATTTGTTCGCTTCTCATCTACCCCTTTGTTTGATTTATCAGATCATAAGGATGTCAATGAAATCATTGATTTTTCTGATTGTGGCCATCATGATCCATTTACTCCTGTATTTGATCGATGGTGATTCTATCAGAATTGATTTTTCAAAACTACATGTTTATGATGATCTATCTGATGATGAAGTCAAAACACCCAAGGCTGTCGAGGCACTTCAACCCGAGCTGATGGTTATCTCGGGCCCTCACTGTCCTGTAATTGGTTTCACTTCTGATTAGGAAATTTCTCAATCACCCGAGGCTCCTCATCACTCATCTGTATGCATTGAAGATCAATCTCACACATAGATCATGCTTCCTCCACTCAAACTGCACGATCCCATCACTCATGCACTGGAGGAATCTTACATTGCAAGCACATGTGAACGACACAAGTTGTCTTTGTTTCTTTCGTTTGCTTGCATGTCACAGTCAAGAGTATGTGTATGCTTCAAAGTTGCACGCAGTGTCGCACATCATTGTGACAAGTCCACAGACCACATGTCATGTACTTGCACTCACTCATGTCCTGTGGACACTTTTAAACATGAAGTGTGTTTGTCTTCATTGTTATATCTTTCTTGTTTGCTGGTTCACACAATCGGGTTTCTCACGGACCAAGCCTTCACCAACATGGGTCAACCAATGCACCGATGGTTGCATTGGAAATATCATTTCATGTGATCAGGCCCATGCACCATTAGTTTAGGAGTAGGAGTAGTGTTTTCTTTCAGTTTGTTTTCTTGCATGCTTGTTTTATTTCTTGCTTTGCATGTTTGTTTGTCTACTTGCTTGTTTTCTTACTCACTTTGCTTTTTCATTTACTTCTACTTCTGCTTTTCTTTGTTGTTTTTTGGCTTTTTTTTGTTTGTAGGTTAGTTTCGCATGAAACCGTGCGTGACTCTTGAAACAAGCTAGGTAAAGTACAAGAGGCCTTGTCCAGCTATCACTACTTGGTTATCTATCATCCTGCCTGTGTGTGAAGAACTTGTTACTTTTGGTTCATGATACGTCGATGGAAAATAGGTATTTTTCGAAGTGAACCTTGGTGAAAACACAACGCTTGCATGCTAACTAGTGTCACCTACTCTAGTCGGTTGTTTTTGGGTTAACCATTGTCAGCTCAGTCAAGTTGTGTAAGGTGAGGGGGAAAACCTTAACAAGCATGTCAAAGGTATATAATAAATTACTTCTCTAAAGGAACAACCTCTTCTACTCTCAATAAGTTGGGATCCCTCTTCCGCCTCTAAAATGAATAAGTGCTATGCACAGTTATGAAAAATGAAAAGTGAAAATTTTCAAAAATGAAAAATTAATAAGTCGAAAGAAGAGAAATGCTTCCTGCACAAAGAGGTGATGCAAGTGACTCCATCAGGGTATTGACCAGGCTCATTAGCAGTGGAGAAATGCTTGTGTTCATGCATGACTCCGCTAAGGTACTGTCAAGGTCTACTCGTAGCGGAGCAACACCAAAGATGAAACTAAGACTCTACCGACTATACTGCTTGCGCACCAATATACCCCTCAACCCCAATCAAAACAATTGTGTTGCCTTGTCTTGGAATGTGTGTCAATCGACCAAGAGCTTGAAGATTCTACATCTTACAATCAAGCAAGTGTGGAAACCGAGATGAACTAAGAATAGAATAATACTTCTGGAGGTGTTAGACTTGCTTTTCACGAACGAGGTCCATTCAGAGAGTTGGAGTTCTACCGATGTGTTGCCAAGTGTTGTAGTGGCTACAACCACCCTCCAAAATTTTGCCTTAGCTTCATTTTTGAGCCTCCTTACCAACCTTTCATAGTAGCATGTCTTACCTTGTCAAGTGCACAAGCTTCAGTGATTTTCTAGCAGATTTCCAACCTGTGCATTAGAGCTTATTTCATTCCCCTCACAGGTTATTTCTCCGGACTTGGTCTAGCTGCAAGTTGAGCAGCTCCCTCAATAAATTGCACAATTCTGGAGGGCAACCAGCCTTCCCTCCAAAAATTGTGCAATTCTGTTTGGCAGCTTGTTGGGCTCCAGAATTGTGCAAATTTGCCTGTCAAGCTTCACTGAGAAAATTGTGCAATTCCTCCCAGCAGGGCTGCTCATCTTAGAAATTGCGCAATTCTGGGTAGCAGTCAACTACTTAGCCCAGAAATTACACAAACCTTCTAGGCACCTAGCCTAGGTCACTCCTAGAAATGCGCATTTTTTTCCCCCAGTTGAGCAGGCTATTGCATGTGCCATTGAGTTGACCCGTTCCACCCAGGACCAGGAAAAATTGACTTGCATCCATGGGTTTCTTTTTCTCGGAATAGAAAAAGCAACATGCAAAAAGCATCCATAGATTTTAGGGAGATATTTTTAGAAGCGGGAGGTTATATGCAAAGATCATTTTAGAATCTTTCCTCCAAGTGTCACTTTTTCCTAGATTTGTGGCGTGCGTGTCATGAGCCTCAAACTTATTTATTCAACACATCAGAGCTAATTTCTTCACATCGATCTTGGAGCTTTGACATCCCACAGCACATTTGGGAGTCTTCGACACATCCAACTCAGATATTCATGGGTAAGTCATCTTAACTTGTCTTTTGCAGCATTTCTGTCGCTTTTTGTGTTTTCGCTTATGTGAGTGTTGCTTGCTTGATTTATGTGAACACTTTCTATTGTTTACATGCATACTAGCTTGTACAAGCACTATTTTAGTTTTCGTTAGCATCTCACTGTTGTCGCATGCCTGAAATTGTTTTGCATGAATGGTCACCGATTCGGTGACTCACTTCACCCACATGCATGTTGTTCCATTTTCTGAAGCTTTCATTCACTGTTTGCATGCACGATCATTCACTCCTGCTTACACTCGGTATCACCATGCATTCACATTCAAATTTGCTTTCAGTTGCCCATCGGCAGGTTTAGGCAACCTTGGCCCAAACTCTGCCTCACCAAGACAACATTGCGCAATCCTGAGAGGGAAGTCTCTGTCTTCCTCTCAGTAAATGCGCATTTCCACCCAATGACTATCCTCTAGACTTGCATTGTGAAATTCTAAGGGACAGTGACTATTGGCCCATAAAATTACGCAATGCAGTCTCTGGACCTGCAACCACTGCCAGCTGAAATTACGCATTGCACAGTTCTAGTAGCCAGTAGGTTAGCCTGGATTGTGCATTGCACAATTCCAGCAGCTAGCCAACCTCCCCAAACAGCCCAAACTAACTTTTGCGTAGTTCTGGCAGCTAGTCTCATAGCCTCCCAGGAAAAATTATGCAATCCTTGCCAGTCAATCCCTAGGTATGTTGCGTGTCGTTCCTTAGTTTGCTTTGGTTTTCACTGACAGATTTCTTGCCATGAATGTCGCTTTGTCTCCAGATCTAGTAGGTGTTCATCTTCCTCTTAGCAGTTTAGGATCAATGGCCTCTAAGAGAGTAGGAACAAAGGACACTGACAAAAGTGAAACCTGAGCAACAGTTGAGCGAGTGTCTACAAGTCTACTGATCTATGAAGACACCAATTTGATTGTAGACAAGGATTCAAGCTGAAATGGCAAGAGGTCAATGATGCATTTGTAGGCATATTTGGGGAAGACCTCGAAGACAACCAAGTCTATGTGAACGTCCATAAGTCCGGCTTGTATCGGATTGCAAGTAGGTATCCTATGCTCCCATGCACGGACATGATACATTGGATTGTCTCACACACTGATCCTAAGACGATGACATTGAGGAGTGTCAACGGGACGGAGATCGCTACTTTCAGGCCATAGGATTATGATGATATGTATCAGATTTCAAAGCTCGTGATCAACATGGAGACTCCCTTTAGCATACCCAGTAGCAATGCCAACTCCAAAGACATTTTGAAGCACTGGGTGAAGGATCCATCTAAATTTAGGATGACACCCAACCAGGTCTACAAGACGAAGATACTACGAAAGGTGTATCAATACTTGGTCATATTTGCATGTTGCCTGTATGGACGAGAAAGCACAGAAACCTTCCCACAGAGTTGGGTGATCATGTTGGACCATCTAGCCAGAGAAGGAAAAGCATACAACTAGTTCGACATGTTAGCTGACCAGATGAAGGAACATGTAACAAGGGTTCAATAGTTGCCCAAAGGTATGTAAGAAGAAATCTACATGCCCGCTTACATCTTGGATGCAATATGTTCCCGTTAGGAGTTCCCAAGCTTGAAGTGGGCATGGACACTGATGGAGACCTCTATGAAAACTTATTGTAAAATGTTGTCTGAATGCAACTTCAGAGGAGTTATCACACAGTTGTCTGATCATTTTCTCACCCTGGTTTATAAGTTGATATTCGAATAAGATCCACCCTGCATGTCAAAGGCATCAATGGAGGCACTGATCGACATAGCTGATTGGTATGCCTCACCGTCTGACACCTTCATATGGATGTACAATGTGGATAAGCCTCTGCATGTTTTAACCCCGTACAGAAATTACCTGCATACGAATTCTAAATCACAGGAAAAAATAAAAATGCGAGAGCATAACACATAAAACACGTATACACAGAGATTTCCCACTGGATCCCAAAATCGGGACTACCAGCTTGATTTTTCATTATGTTCCTTTCAATGTTATAATACGTATTTATACATGCTGAAGCATCCAATACCATGGACTGAAAACCTCGCGTCCAAAAGACATGTGCGAAAATCATGCACAAAACCATAGGTGGGTCCGCCCAACCTAACATAGGGTCCAAAACCAAAATTTGCCCCGGACCCCATAAAGTGGGGTTACGGGTACCCCTCAAACCCCCTGTTAACTATGTGGAAAGAATATAACACAACCCAAAAATCTCCCACTTGTTGTTTTCTTTCCACAAGGGGCCA